>PVKA01011214.1:0-61710 GCA_004027165.1 Ctenomys sociabilis
TTTCTGTTTTTCGTTTGTTATACTAGGGAGACTATACGATATTTACATATGTGTGTCTGGTTTATTTCACTTATGAGTATATGTTCAAGTGGCATCCACTTCAGTATAAATGCTTCAAACTTATCATTCTTAATAGCTGAGTAATACTCCATTATATAGAAATACCACATCTTTTTCAACCATTCCTCATGTGATGGACTTATTATTGGGCTTTCTTGTATTTCTGCAACAAATGATTGGCTGAACTATGTAACAAATCTACCTCATGAGATGTGCCTGAAGACTATGGTATTTCAATTGAAAAGAAAATTACCATTAAAAAAGAAAATTACCATAAAAGTCACACTGCGATTGCTCCTCCTGAATACATTGCTCCTCCTAAAGACATCGCTCCTCATTTTGCACACACCGATCCCACTGCCCTTGAGTCCTCCTGAAGCCGTTCTGGAGTTCTCATTCATGTCTTCAGTTGGCCATCGCGGCTGCCTCAGCGAGCTGGAACCCTTTCCCTTCCGTTGCCATCTTAACTTCACAGAAGAGTTGAAAATTGTGCGGTCCTAAATCCAGTCGAAAAGATGGACGAGGATCTACTCATGTTTTTATGAGACTATGTTTCTTTTGGACAGAATTTGGCAACAACATTCACCGTGTTTTTATCACAAATTCTAAAAAGATGAAAGACTTCCTGAGCTGCTTCAGAAAGTGGCAAGAACAATGGAATAAGTGTGTGCAAAAGAGGTGGGATGCTTTGAGGAGGGATAATAGCGAGGTGACTTTCACTTAATACATTTATTAGTTTAAATATTCACCATATATTTTGATTCTCTTGCATTAATTTTCCTGGGTACCTACCTTTTGTAATTAAAGCTAAACTCTTTTATATCTAGGCAGCATGACTCTGCATAGAGTATATGTAGTGAACTATAGACTCCAAAACTTCTGCATGAACAAGCACTTCTATGGCAAAAGTCATACAGAAAAACCCACTCAGAAGCTTCAGCCTGCAACTGGCCCTGCAAGGCTCACGAGGAAGGAGGAGCTGGATTCAGATTTCTACTTTATCCTTCATGCTCACCAGCCTTCCATTTCCTTGCCTACCTCATGACTCTTCTCCTTTTCTCCTTGCAGAACTATATGAACTACAAAAAGAATTAATCAAGAAATATTTGACATCTGGTAAGCTGAGCAACAAACTTGATGATAACAATATGGAATATAACAACCATGGCTGATTTTCCATTCTTGTTTTGAAATTCTGTGCCATTTGTATTGCTGTAGGTTGCTTTGTTCCTGCTTTTGTTTTTGTTGTGTGCTTTTGTTTTTCCTCTTTAAAAAAATAAAAAAAAAAAAACAAATACTTGACACACAATTACTATTTCAAAATGCATGCTTTAATCATTCTTTCTTGGTTTTTCTTCTCCTTAAAACCAACCATGTAGGTTGCAAAGATACGGTTCTTATGTAATTGTTTGATTTTGAAACAAGGACAGAGTTAAAAAAAAAAAAAATCTAGTACTTCCCAACTGAGACGAGTGAATTAAGGGGGATATCAGGAGAGATTACCGCAAGGCTTACACTGTCATCAAGCTCAATCATCAGAGCCAGACCCCTGCAGATTCATGCTGCTGATAGCTTGGTTTCTAGGTTCATTTGATCAGTTCTCTCACTAAGCCAGAACTAAATGAACCCCAAATGCCTTCTAGCTATTCTCGGACAAATGTCATGTTCCCTACAGCCCGTCATTACACCTCTTCCCCTGATGCATATCCCACATTTTGTCTGCCAAACAATTTCTGTAATAAAGACTACAAAAACCAAAAAATGTTTCCTTTCAAAATATTGCAAGTTACTTTAATCAAAAGAAGATGAGATGTAAAAACACTGCAGCTCCACACATAACGCTAATGTGATGCAGTTATGAAGCTCAAAAAGAATGTACAAATGAAAAAGAGAACTGCTTAATTGCATTTTATTGGAAGTAAGAGAATAATTTGGACAGCAAATCCTCATTTTCTTACATGAATGCACTAGTTTTTAATATTTTAAATGTTTAAACATTAGATGAGCTTCTTACTAAAAATGTGAGTTCTTAGGTTTCATTAAACAGAGCTTCTAAATCAGGCTGGTGGGGTGAGAATGCAGAAATGTGCCTCTCAAGCAAGCAGATAGGGGACCTTCAGGCATATTTTCTTTTCATATATATTTTACAAAACAACCAGACAGTGGAATTGTTGCTCTGTAGGTCTTGAGAAATTCATTTCCACTTACACTTCATAAAATTACCTTGTTGGTTTCCAGTTCAAAAGTAATATACTTACCTTCCATAATTCCTACATTTTCAGGAGTTCAGGACACTCTGAACTCAGTATGAAGCCAACATATTGGTATTAATAAGTGTCTTAGTTACTTTTCTCATTGCTGAGACAGAATACTCAACATCCACAAGACAAGGGAAGAAAGATTTATTTAGCTCACAGTTTGCAGGAGTTTCATTTCACAGCTGGGTGGTTCCAAGGGATGAGGCCATGGCAAAGGGTACTGCTGAGGAGAAACTGCCTGTGGTAAATCAGGGAAGGCAGGAGGAAGCAAGGAGCAAGCAAACAATGAGGGACAAGCCTCTTTCTGATCCTTGTATTGCAGGGACACCCAGGCCCTTAACTGTAATGCCCTTAAGCCTAGCGTTGCACCATGAATCCATCTCAGGTTCATACACTGTAAATCTAGCCACCTCTGAAAAGCCTGACTCACAGGTACGTGAGGCTTTGGCAGTGGGCGTGTAGAAACAAACCATAGGGATGATACATACGCTATTAAGCATGTATAGAGGTGTTTCATATTTAAAAAAAAAATGTTTGTGGATGACTGTCAAGATACTTCAGAGATGGATGAAGGAATACAAGAGATACTTGATTCAGATGTTTAGAAGTAGAACTAACATTAGAAAGTGGCATCTTGGATATTGAGTCTGGAAGTAATTTACCTAACATTTCCCCCTAAGGATTTACCATTCAGCAGTGCTGCTCAAAGCGTGTTCTGTGCACCAGAGCACATCCTTCAACTATTTGTTCAAAGAGTTGGTGACAAAGTCAGTACAGAAATGAAGAATAGGTTTTCAGAAACTTTAATAGTAATTTGAAAAATAATCTTGATTGCTGAATCAAATAAATGAAGTGACCTGGGCACATAGTACTCTATGTTCTGTCTTTCAATTTTACTGTTTAAGTCTTTCATTGTGATTTCATTTTACAATTTCCATCATGGATGAGAAATCTTACCTGAAGTTGCTCTCTCACTACAGCTAGGTGGAGAAAGTCTGGGCCAGATAATTGCATTTGTAGCTCATCTTTCTTTTCAAATTTCCTTGAGATGCTTACTTAACATTGTCAAAAATTGACCTTTTCTCTCTTCGCTCATGCACATTGCAGCTGGTGTGAAACATTTTCATAGTTATAACCAAACAGTGAAGATGATGGGAGTTATTTGCTACAAATATTTCTTTTTATCCATTTTGTGGAAGAAAGGATTTAAGAAGGCTGGCTCAGAGTTTAAGACAGCCAAGATAGACTGAAGCTGTCTAAATTTAAGGGATGTTTCTCTTTCCAAAGACAGGTGTCAATGGCATTTAGGTCCTTTCTTCTACCTTCTGACCAGACCAGAGCTGGTCTTATCTGTCTTGAAACTTTGAATCCTTGTTTCAACAAAGTACAAGGCTGCTTGACAGAAAAACATTTAAAGTGTAAGTGTGAAACTTATGTATAATTTATTAGTTGGTTTTATCGTATGTATAGTTTCCTACAATCAGAAATAAAATATTGGGAAAAGAAAATTTAACCTATCAAGGCAGATAACTAATTACACCTTCCGAACATCTGTGAATCTCATCACCTTCCCCACAGCTCTTCCATACTGAAGGTGGTAGAAGTCCAACCCTATGTCAACACTTTGAGTTCATTGCACTGCTGCTGTCCACACGCACTGGCTCGGCAGGTCTCACCTCTAGGTCTGCGGTAGCTGCCTCACATATACTGCAATTAGCATGATTTCCTCCAGCCCTGTATATCTCCCACTGTTATGGGAAACTTACTATAATTCATTGCCTTAAGATGCATGATTTAATTATCTTACAATTTTTAGGATCCAGACCCTAAAATGAGTCTCACAAATGTAGTAAGCCTGTTTCTCCTTGAACGCTCCCTGGCATGCATAGTCTTCTGGTCTCACGTCCTGTCTTATCTTTGCTACTTCCCCTTCTCTTTCTTTGCTTTACTTTACTTTCTGGTTTACTTAACTCAGTTTGATGTGGCTACTGGCATTTCAATCTCTGCATTACTGATATATTTCACTCTCTCCTTGTCTCTTGTTTTTTTCTCACTCTGTGTGTGTGTGTCTCACTCCCTGTCTCTCTGTCTCTGTCTCTGTCTTGCTCTGTCACTCTCTGTCTCTCTGTCTCTCTCCTCCCCCATCTTTTTTAAGAATATTTGTGAATGCACACACAGGTTCTAGGAATAAGAATGTGAGCCAATAGTGGGCCATTAATCAGCCTACTACAAGTTCCATAAAAAATGCCTTAGTCCTCCTTTCATAAATTCACACTTCTAAAATGCCAAAACAGAGATAGTGTGTGTGTGTGTGTGTGTGTGTGTGTGTGTGTGTGTGTGTGTGCAATTGTCCCACAAAGCCTCATGCAGGCATGGAGACGCTTCTAGAGTTTGTGATTAATTTTTCTTCTTCTTCTTTTTTTTTTTTTTTTTTTTTTGGCAGAACAAGGAATTTAACACAGGCCCTTGAGCTTGCCAGGCAAGCACTTATTCTACTGCACTATCTCCCCAGCATGATTAATTCTTGATCCAATGCTGGGATTGCAGGTGTGAGTGCTACACCTACCTGGGGGCAGATAGTCTGCATACAAGCATAAAGGGGAGGAAGTGGCTAGCTAGCTGCCAGAGCCGCTGCCCATCCCTTTGCTCTTTGCTGCCTCCATCATGAACCACTGCTCTCTGCTATGTGGCACTCTGCCTTAGAGCCAGCTGAGTACGGACTGCAACCTTCACAAACCATGAGCTAAACAAAGCTTTCCCTCCTTAATTTTGAGCATCATGTATTTGGTCCTAGCCATGAGAGAAAAGTTACTGAGACAGGGAGTAATTGGCTGAAGACTTAGTATTAAATGAAAATTGAAACTGCAAAACCAGATAGCTCAGCGTTCTAAGTGTCTGCCTGACAAGTGAAGGACCTGGGTTTGATCCCAGGCACTACTACATGCCATGCCAGGTCTGGTGGTGCATGCCAGTAGTCCCAGCATTGGGGAGGCTGAGACAGGAGGATCACTATAAGTCTGAGCTGTATAGCAAGGCCCTGTATCAAACAAACACACAAATAAATAAATAAATCTTTAAAAACCCTGCAAATCTAATTAGTAGACTATGGGTCAAAACCGAACATCTGCATTATTATCTTAAAATAAAATCTCACTGTGCTTTATTTTTCTCATTTGTGAAGTGGATTATGGTAACACTTTGTATAGACTTATATAAATTAATTAACTAGGTTTATACAGTGAATGTAGACCTATATATAAAAACATAATGAATCCTTAATAAATATTAAATAGTATATCACATTATTATTAAGAAAATATCTATTAGTCTACCCTGCATCAGGCCTTTTGACAGATTCTAAGGATACTTTTGCATGACATATGCCACTTCACACCATACGGTTTTTGGTGAGTTTTGAACACTGGCTTCCTTAATTTCTGCCCACCAGTGTCTAATGTTTGTGTCTTAGCTTTTTTAACACACACATTTGGTTTGAATAATTGCATGTAGAAAGGTTATTTTGGAAAGTGACTATAAGATCTGGAGCTGCGTGTCACCAAGGAACGTAAGATTGGGTAGAGGAAGACACTGAGGCAGTCATACCTGGGATCCAGCCAATTCTGTGGGAAGTCCTGAAGATGGATAGCTCTGCAGAGGTTCTCCCACAAAGCAGAGGGGCACATCTTCTGATTCCCTAGGACCAGGACTCCTAGGTGGTGTGGCCCTGGAGTGGAATTCATCTTGAACGGAGATTTCTTTTCCAGTGAACACTCCCAGAAAGATGGTGACCAACAACAACCTCAGCAACTGGGACAGAGCCTGAGGGAGCTTCAGACCCTTGCCCGGGTGCCATTGTCTGGACAAGAGTTGCTGAAAGCCCAGGATCCCAGCACCTCATGGTTATAAAGCTGCAGGTGATTTTTGTGAAAGCAGTGAGAGATACTTGTGGGAGATCTTTGTTTAGAACTGAGTGAAGCAGGGCAAAAGTCAGAGAGAGGATGCTCTTGCACATTATGGCTATATCATAAGCAGGGAAGTTTTGCTCTTACATGTTCCTAATCTTTCATTGTCTTATGTTGATAGTGACAACTCTGCTGTCATGGCAGAGAGGACAGGGATTAGAAATCATTCTGGGAATTAGGTTAGAACTGCTTCTTCCAGCCCTTAAAATTTTGTAAGCCAGTTAGGAACTGGTAATAAATTATTACTTAACTCTGCTGAAGATAAATTTTTGGCAGTTGTGCACTAACCCACAACAATAGTCTTATTGTATTGTCTCCTAAATGAGAGAACTCGTGGCATGGAGGTATGATGATGTGTATAGAATTACCGACCTTGTACATGACCGAGACCAGATTTTTGTTTCAAAGGCTATGTGCTCTTCTCCTCTAGCTAGATTAAAATAATGTTCAGTTTGTACCCTACCACTCGGGCCCAGGGAGATAGCTCAGTGGAATAAGTGGTTCCTTCTCAATTGTGAAGGCCTGAGTTCAATCCCTGGTTCCGCAAAAAAAAAAAAAAAAAAAAAAAAAAAAAAGATACCACTTACAGAAATGGACATATGGACTCTTTATTTTGTTTTTTATTTTCTGTATTTAGGACAAGATAGACAGGGCGTACAGTGTCTCACTAAGTAGATTGAACTTGTGATCCTCCAATTTCTGCCTCCCAAGTGCTTGGATTACAGGTGTGCGCTACCACACCCAGGCTCAGTTGCATGTCAGCACACCCCGTAGGTGGGGCTTGCATGGCACACTGGGACTGAACCCCTGCCACTGCACTCTGCCTAAGCAAGCACTTTAGTCTGTTGAGCTTTCAGGCTGGCCCTGGGACATATGGACTTTTAACTCTTAGCATAGAGTTCCAGAAAGCTACAGCCAGTTGAAAGAAGTTTCATGTGGATATAACTTACTTTTAATTTTCTTATCATCACACAACATCTAAATGCACTGAATCTGCAAACCTATTTTTATTCTCTTTCTATCTTTGTTTTCTCATCTCTATTAGTACATATGATGACCTCTCCCAAATCCAAGTCTTAGGTATCAGCCCCTGTTTCCATAAAGAGTGGTATCAGCTGAAAACTGCATCCTGACACTAAAGATTCTGTCATTTAAGGATCACCTTCAAAAGAAGGTAGGGTTTAACCCCAAAGCAGGAACTGGAAGCAGAGCAAATTTAGAATAACTGAAGATGGTGTTTCAGTAATTTCTGAGGACTGGCACTTCCCCTAGGACAGCGTTTTGCATCATTGTGCTCATGATATATTTTTGATTAGGTACCTTTCTGATTTGTCTCCTAACGGCTGTGTGGGCAAAGACAGAAGGCTTGGATTCAAAACAAAGAGCAGTATTAGGGTTAAAATTATTTCTTCCAGGGACAGCTCCCAGGGCAATATTCTAGAGCATAAATTTAGCTTGGCTGATCTTTTGTGAAGGAAGTAGAGGAGTCTTTATTTATTTTGAAATGGAATAGCCAAGGATTCAGCCTTTGATTTCTCTCCAGATATGGTTGGAAATCCTGAAAAGGTCTTCTGGGTGCCTTGATCTTGCTGTCCCAACTCAAATCTTGGTGTCTCTCATGGGTAGTTCTAATATGCCTTTGATCTTTCTCCCTATTTCTCTCTTGCTCTCTCTCTCTCTGTGTTATTTATAGTTGTATACTTGCTTGCTTCCTTCTATTCGCTCAAATGGTTCATTTTCCAGCTGAAGGTCAATACCCACAAGCTCTGACTTTGGTGGCAATGCCACCCACTCCATTCTTTAATTGAACACATATGTGTATTATATAAACAGGGTGTTGATACCCTCATTGGGGGATTTATAGCAAAACTGTGTGTTTTCTCAGATGTATTAAATAAAATATCCTTAATTACATTGGTAATTTAATTAAGGCTTAACCTACTAAATGAAGAAGTAACTGGATGTGGGCCTTATTTGCCATGACAAGAAAACCAGCTATTCTAGGCACTGTGACAGACAATTGAAGCATACAAATTTCCTTTCATCTTCACATTGTCCCGTGAGGCAGGGCTGTTAACTCAAGGGTTGAAGTAATTTGAGAGCAGAGATCTGAATCCACTTGCAGCTGGCTTTTCAGAATGCTATTTTCCCTATTCTTTGTCTTGGTTGGTAGTCCCAACCAGAACTATTGGAAGGTGGCTGTGAACATGTGCAGGACATGGGTGATCTTGAACTTAACCTTCACTGAATTCTATGATTTATATTCATGTAATGGCAAGAGAAAATGAACTGGAAAGAGAAACAATGGACTTTTGTCCAAACACTGTCACTATGTTGATGTATAAGGTGAGGAAAACACCCCAATTGAATGAACCATTTTCTTCTCTTCTGGAGGAATGGTTTCCGCTACATCATTGCTGATTCTCCCTTCCATCCTTCTTCACTGCCCGTGAATGTGGAAGGATCACAGAGAATATTCCGCTTGATCTCTGTCTAAAAAATGTACAAGATTTTACCAATGAGAAAATTTTATATGGCTTCTAGAGAGGAAACAGAATGTTCATCTCTAGAATTTGTGTGTGGTGGGACAGAGGCTTGTACAATTTTGAAAGCTCAGGTTGGGTATGTAGGTGAGGTACAGAAAGAGTGGAACAGAGATCATCTGAAGCTCAGTGTACTGTGCACTAATGCCAACTTAAATATTTGCATTGTACCCTGCCTAGAGTAAATGAATGAAACATTCTTTGTTTTTGTGGAAATCATAGACAAAGCTGTGCCTTAGAAGAATTGCTCTAAGAGCAGTATCAAGGATTGATCAGAAGAAGAAGCGAGATGCATCGGTTTGGCATGTTAATCTGTTAGCCAAAAGATGATGAAGGCTGCTAAGATTTGAATGTAGTTTGTCCTTTGAGTGTTCATGTATCAGACGCTTGGTCCCCCTTAGGGTGGCACTGAGAGGTTATGGAACCTTTGAGAGGTGAGATCTAGCGGGAGGTAAGTCATTGGGGGCTGACCTTGGAAGAGATAGATGATGGCCTCTGGAATTGAGTTAATTTCCAGAAGAGTAGGTTATCATGGTAAAGAAAAATGACCCGTATTATCTTTAAAGTAGTTACTCAAAGTACAAGACATGGACATAAAAATTTTGTCAGTTGATATTAGCATGAATCTTGCTTTTCAATGAACTAAGAGACACTAGCTGTATAACTAACTTGTATTTTCTTTTATCCTTCCTCCATTTTGCCTTTCCTTTATCCTAGTTTCTCTTTTTTTGAACAATTTCTTCCCATTTTTTTCTAAGAATGTATAAATATAATGTTGAACATCTCCATCGATGGTAACCTTGACATAATGAAATAAAGTTCCACGTTCCTTAGACAAAACCTGCAAATTCTGCTAGACAAGTTGAGATGAAAAATCATTCCATTTTCTTTGTGAAGTGGAAAGTAAAATGGTAAAGTTACATTTGGCTCTCAGTACACTGAGGATCAAGCTATCTGGTTGTCTAATGTGCAAGTCCGCTCTGCTTTGTGCTTCTAGGTGAAATTAATTCTCTGCACTACATGAAAAAGCAAAGTAGCTCAATTGGTGCTGAAGATAATCAGCATGGGATGATAAAATATTTGACAAAAGCCCTAATTTTGAGTTTTGCATTTGGGGGACTGGGTTGTGTCGCTTTAGGCAAGTCATTTAAGCCTCTCAAGGCTGCTCAGGTGCCTCATAGCAAAATGAATTAGAACAAGAGTCTCATAAAGCTTTTTAAAGGCTGCATCAAAAATATATTCACACAAATATGGCAAGAAATTTTTCTTTGTTAATCCATTATCTTACTTGAGGACTTCATTGGCTTCAAATTGCTTTGCAAGGCTTAGACGCAAATGTCTGGCCATATCTGCAAGCTGCAGTGATAGGTGCAAAGTCAGTATACAACCTAGTATCTCAGACCTCCAGAGAGGAATCTTGTCTAACCTGTTTTGTGATTTGGCTCTGAAAGTACATTTTAGTGGCGGATGTGGTATTATGAATGTTCTAGAGGAGAGAGTGCTTTGCCAGGAGGCTGTGCCAATTGAAAGCAAAGTGAAAATTCAGAATTACAGAGATTTAATTTCCTGCTGAATAATTCTCCACAAGCTGTGTAAACTTCTCTTCACTGAACAAATACTCAGAATAAAATACCTTAGATGCTCTTTTCCTTTTTCATAAAAAAATGTTCATATTATTTGCATGTAGAGCCAAGGAAAGGAGGCCTCAACTGAGTTTTATAGCCATTAAGGATCCTTCTTTGCCCTAGACCCATGGAGTTTGGAAGGCTGGCTGAAAAGAGTCCCTTGACTAATTGCTTGCAGTTGGTTTAATTTTGTAATTCTTTAGTGAATTAATCATTGATAGGAGATGTTTTAATGTCATGCTTGAGTACACATGATGAGCCAGCTCTGAGATAAAATGAACCAAATAGCAGACAGTGTCCTTACTATCCCCAGAAAACAGTTTAGGAGTGGAGTCAATCAATAGATGTTCACACAAATAAACACACAGACAAAATCTATTGTACATGTCATTGCATATTATTCCTCAAAACATCCTCTTCAAGAAAGACATTTCAGCTGGACTTATACTATGAGGAGGAGGAGGTGACAGCTATGGACAGTATGGATGAGTGCTCAGTGGTAGAATCATTTGCAAGCCCCTGAGATGGGAACTGCTAGATTTACTGAGAAGCTGAAATGAAACCACTGTGCAGGAGATAGTGCTGTGGTTTGTGTCTACCCTTCCTAATCCAGAGCCTCATTTGGTCATAGAGTCTTTTCAGTGGTAGCTGAATCTAGAATTTGTGATTGACTCATGATCCAATGCTGGAATTAAGGATATTAGTGCTGTACTCTCCCTATTCTCACTAGGGTGGGTAGCATTAGAGTTTAGGGTGAAAGCCTTCTTAACCCTGCTTGACCCCATAAATGTGATATAATGGATGGGAAAAGTCTTGCCTTCTCTCTTTGTCTGTCTCTGTCTCTCTATTTTCTTCATTTTCTTTACTTTAGGGTCTGTCTCTGTTTCGCTGTCTCCAATGTCTCTATCTCTGTCTCTGTCTCTCTCTCTCTTTCTCTCTCTCCCTCTCTTGCTGCTTCCCTCCCTCTTTCTCACTTGCTGCTGTTGTCTTCCACCATCATGAACTGTTGTTTCTTTACCACGTGCCACAATGCTTTGGAGCCAGCTGATTATGGAATGAAGCTTCTATAACTGTGAGATAAATGAACAATTCTTCCTTTAACTGTAGGTATTAGGTATTTGTCTCAGCAAGGAGACAAGTAACTTATTTAGACTTTGGTACCAGAAGTTGGGTCAGGTCGGCTTTCACCCTAATTTCAGAAGAAGGTCTGGGAAGCCAGGCATGTTCTTGAGAGGGGAGTGTGTGAAGCTGTGAGTGAGAAACCAAAGGTGCAGAGGAGAGCACAGACATTTGGAGAACCCAGGAATGGAGATCATCTGAGGAAAACTTCAGGGATGGAACAGAGCGGGCCATAGCAAAAGTCATGGGAGCTGCACCCACCAGAAATGCATAGAGGTGGAATTACAGAAACCCTTTCTTTCTTTCTTTCTTTCTTTCTTTCTTTCTTTCTTTCTTTCTTTCTTTCTTTCTTTCTTTCTTTCTTTCTTTCTTTCTTTCTTTCCTTGCAGACTAGCAATTGAACTCAGTACCTTGTGCTTGCATGTAGAGCCAAGCTGCTGAGCTATATCCCCAGCCCAACAGAAACTATTAAGAGTTCATAGTTTACCACAGATTTGTAAGGTAACCTGTGAAGTCTAAATGGCTCACAGTTTGGATGTTCCACATGGAACTATAGGATTTAAAGTTTGCCCTGCTATATTTTATATGTTCTTTGGTATTCTTTTGTATCCCCTGTTTGTACCTCTTGAAATGGAAATTCTGTTATGTGCCATTGAATGCTAGTAGCGTTTAATTTACTTTTCATTTGTACAGGAGTTCACAGCTAAAAGCTTGCTTTAAATATCAGGAGAATTGGGACTTGGACTTTTCAATAGTGCTGAAATTCTTAGAAGTTTGGCTACTTTTGGAGATGTAATAAATGATTTTTTATAGAGGGATGTATATGAACTTTTGGAGGCCAAGGGACAGAATGTTATACTTTGTATCTAGATGTCCTCCCAAAACCCCATGTGATCATAGAGTCTTTTCAGAGATTATCTGAATGTATAGGATAGTTTGCTATTGATCCATTGCTGAGATTAACAGTGTGAGTGCTATTCTTGCCCTAGGGTGGGTATCCTGCATATTATAATGGGGCAGAATGAAGCTTTTCTTCTGTCTCTGTCTCTGTCTCTGTCTCTGTCTCTGTCTCTGTCTCTCTCTCTCTCTCTCTCTCTCTCTCTCTCTCTCTCTCTCTCATTGCCCTTCTGTCATGTGTCACCCTGCCTCTGAGCCAGCTGATTATGGATTGAAACCTCTACAAACTGTGAGCTAAATAAACCTTTCTTCCTTTAACTTTGGGTGCTGAGTATTTTGTCTCAGCAATGAGAAAAGTAACTGAGACAGTGAGCATGAAGAAGAACAGCACGTGATACAGAAAAAGTTTGCAAAGCTCTGTGTCCTCATGGACCAAGCATGACTGATATCCATTCAAGAGATTAATCCAGAAAATAACCTGAGGAGATAAGATTTACAAAGTTCACTTTGCTTGCAGTACGGAAACTCTCCGATGAGTAAAGCCTGCAAGCAACAATGTTAATTGAAATGCTCTGTAGTCTTCCTAGCAAAGGATAGTACTGAGGAGAACTAATGCAAAGGGAGAGATGATGAAGAACAGTGCAATTTTGAGATATGTTTTGCACTCAGGATCTGCATGACTTGACTTTGAATTGGATGTGAGAAGTGAGGCAAAGAGAATACAGCTGAATATCAGAGTACCAGCCTGAATATGAATTTTGCATATTGTGGAGTCAGTTTCAGCCTCAGTTACTCAGAGGGAGGAAGGTTCTAGGAAAAGGCTATATTTCAGGTTTATCATATGGAGTTTGAGCTAACCGACTTCCAGCAGAGCCATGGAGGCTTGCCACAGAAGTCTGGAGCTTTCATCACAACAGAAACCTGAAGGTTAGGCACTAATTAGGCTACTAACATGATAATTGTACATATTTGTGGAATACAGTGTGATGTTTTATACTTGCATGTAAGTTGTCCTCATCAAGTTATTACACTAGCAACTGTATCTCCTCACTATTTCTTTATGTTTGGAGCCTCCAGGCTTCTGTCTTCTAGTTCCTCACAGAAAACATGTTATTCTGAACTGGTAAACCCTGTTCTACATTTGGTTCTACATGTTGTAACATCCATGTAGTGGAAAGATTGCATAGTATTTGTCCTTCTCAATCTGGCTGGCTTTGAAAGCCATGGATTGATCAAATTCTGAAGAATTGTCACTAAAATAAGTTTGGGGAGGTGTTTTCTTTTGAATTGATGGGTTAGTATTAATGGATATGACCAGATAAACATGGTTAAATGGTCAAAATGGTTAAACTCATCATTCATGAAAGTATGTAGGAGCCAGGGCAAGGGATTTTGCTTTAAAAAGTCAACTATTTTGCTCATGAAACAGTAAAATTTTGGCTAATGGTGTACCATGTAACATGTACCATGGGTGACATTTTATAAACCTTTTTTCTGTTTAAAATTTTCTTTAAAAATGTTATGATTCATGTCTGGGTGTCCCCCAAAGACTCATGGGCTCATATGAGTAGCTTAGAGGAGGTTATTTGATACAGAGGTATGGTACTTAGGTTCTGGGAGGAGAGGTATGGTCAGAGGAGGTGGGATACTGTGAGCCTGGCTGGAAGGCTAGACCAGCCTTCTGCATCCCTTGGTCTCTCTGCTTTGCTGCTATGACACCAGCAAGCCTCTTCTGCCATGTCTCTCTATCATGCTACCCTGCCTTGGATCCAGCTGCCTGTGGCATGAGATCTCTCAAACTGTTAGCCAAAATAATCCTGTTTTCCTCTAAATTCTGAGTGTCAGATATTGAGTCCCAGTGATGAGACAGTGACTGAGGCAAAAGTTTCCAATGTTCCATTGTTATAAAAGGTATGTGTGTGCATGTGTTACAGAATCCAGTCCTACAAGATGATTATACTAACAACTCTTTCTCTGTTCTACCTCTTTCCATCTCCTATCCTTAAGGGACTCCTTTCTATTTTTTCAGATGTTTTTTCTTGATGCTCACACATATGTCTTGAATGCCATGTTTTATATCATTAATTTGAAATTTTTATTTTTATTATTTTTAGCTTTAGGTGTTGTATTTTGGCTTCTCTATGTAAGATGAGAGTTTTGCGCTTTTAAGTCACAACACTTCCCCAAAATGGGGAATTAGAACAGAGTCGAAGGAAAAATGCACTAATATATGTCACAAACCATTTTGGAGGATTTGAGGTAAAAACATCCCTTCTCACCTAGGAGGAGGCATCACAGTTGGATAGGACTGCTTGAGAGAAAACCTAGTGCCAGTGACTGTGGCATCTTGCACCACAATGTGTCCCTATCTTTGTAGCACATTTTCATGCTGATATACTAAAGATCCCTGATATTCCAGAGAAGCAGGCAGGGTGTCATTTTTCCAGTATTTTTTTTTTACCTCAAGGAAGAAATTGAAGTGAACAAAAATTGAGTGACTGATCCAGGATGAAGGGTAATTGTCACAGAGATGAGAGACACAATCAACAAGTGTGTATCACACGCTCAAAGGACTCCTGAATAATATTCATGTTTCTAGTAAGCCAGAAATAGCAATCATGCAGGTTAGTACTTTTAATAAGCAAATATCTTCCTAGGTAGTTAGCAGTGCACCTATTATTCCTTCTACATAAAATTGCTTCTTTATGTGCATATATGAGTATATAATTTATAGCATAAATCAGCACAAAGATAGAAGGGTAAAATAATTTAGTTAGGAAAATCAAGAAAATATTTTCTTCTGTCACTTTGAAGTTATATTATATTTCAAAATAAATTTCAAAGTTGTGGGATTTAGGACGTGGAAAGACGAACTTTTCCATGTTTGGATGTAGCTTCCCAAGTGTCACAGTATATTGTTTCATATTCCACCAGAAGAAATGACCGTAATGAACTCACCAAGTGAGCATAAGAGTACTATCAGAGAGTAGAGACATCAACCTTAGTATTTTATGATACATCTTCCCCATCCCTGCCTTTATGACTGTTTTAAAGCATATCTCAAAAGTGTAACTGTGGAAAGTATCTTATCCAGTGGACCATGATTATTGGTGGATCTGATTGGAAACTCACAGAGAGACTTACATTGCCCTCTCCACCCAACCCATCATGTGCTCACATTATTGTGCTCCTCTGCAAGGCAGTTCCAATGGTGCTAGCCTGGAAAGGGAGAGGCTCACCCACGAGATATCAGTTGCTGTAAATTAACCATGGGAGTAACCATGTCCAGGCAAGGTCATATGAGGGCAAGGATAAGGAAAAGATCTTATGATATATTTTCTTCAAACATAGTTGAGGAAAAAAAAATCAATATTCTGAAAGGTACTTAATAAAGGTTTCTCAGACTTGGTTCAGGATAGCAGGCATGCTACTGAAAAAAAATTGCCTAGACATTGCAAGCTGCTTCCTGATTCCATAGTGAACACCCATTCAGGTAGCGCTTTTGGGTCATATAGGAAAATTTATGTCCTGAACAATCCCATGTGAATGGCAATTTATACTTTATGCCTCATGCCATGTTTATTTCTTACTGATGAATGGATTCTTTACTCTACAATGGTTTTCCATTACTTAGAAAAGACGACTTCCCCCCCAAGAGCATTCACATCCTCTTCCATGAGAAAATTTAGTTTGGTAAAGAAATTCTTTGAAGGATGTCTCAAGAAAAACAATAAATTACAGCTTAGAGTGATCAAAAAATTCTGTGTCTCAAGCTCCATCACTTTAGAAATGAGTGTTCATCCATTTGAGTTAAAATTGTCATCCTCTTGATAAGTGATTTATCTCTTTTTATAAAGATATACAATTGGCGACTCATTCCTCTTCACATCAGAGTTTAGTGGTAACGGTGTGCAGGAAGCATGTTGTTGAATATTTCCCTGTCAGGGCCGACTTTGTCCCATTCATGGTTAAGAGAACCATCCAGCATTTCTGCAGCACAACTCATTCACTTCAGGGGGGAGTCGATGTAAGTAGACAAGCAGCAGTAGCAGCCTGAATGTGTTGGACACAGAGAATTGTCTGATTGGCACTGGCTATCAGAGGTCGTCGGCTGCTGAGGCCAGGCCCCATGACCTTCTGCTTTAGGTTTTCATGCTGCTGGGTGAGGAAACACAGCTCCATGCCACAGAAATGGTGATATATAAGGCCATCTGCTTATTTTCACAATTGAACAATCCAAGGATTCTTTACCTTAGGAAAATCTTGAGTGGTAGGAATAGGTGGCAGGGTGGCATATTTGTCCTATGAGAGACTGATGGGTGAAAACCACTGAGTGCTCGGTAGCGCAACTTCCATGCAGAGAAGGCTTCTTTCCGCCAGCTCTCTTCCCCTGTGAATAAACCTTTTGCCTTTTGTTGTGGGTATTATCAACATGGCAACAGACCAGTGGTCGAAGAGAATTAAAATGTTCTCAGCAATTTCCCTCTCAACAGGTTCTTTCAGTCCACCATTTGTCCAGCCAGTGCTATTTTCAGGGTGACACATGTTTGTGCTGTTTTTGGGTTTAATATCCACAGTCTGGCCGTTTTCCCTGGCTATTAGCCCCTTCCTTCTTCACTCTTCCAGCAGAAACAGAGCTGTTTTTGACCTCTGTGACTTCCCAGAGACAAATGCCCAGCCATACTCCTATAGTGCATACTGCTCTGCTATACAAAAGTAAGACCGAACGTGCATGTACTTCTGAATCCTTGTTGCCTATTGTTACAGTTTGTAGATTTGATTTCTCTGTTTTTCTTCTTAAATAAAATGATTCTCTTTGAAAGTCTAACTGCCTGTCGCTGCGAGTATTTGTCATCTAGATGTAGTTAAGCATGAACAGCACAGATGCAATATTCCTATCTAGGATGACCTACACACCTTTTCTGTAAGGCAGCTGTTCCCACCCACCCTAGGGATACACCTTGCTACCCGCGTGTCCATGCAGTCTCAACATAAGCTGCTCAACTTAGATTCGGCAAAGCAGGTGGTGCTGCAGTCTGCAGCTTACTGCATGCCAGTGGTGACTGCTTGATGAGCAAGTTATTGAAGTCTTAAAATCAGTTAAGCATGGCAGGAGCCTGGAGCAGGAGGGAACACATTGGTACCCTCAGAAGGCCCACTGTCTGGAGAACCTGAATGGCTTATGAGTGGTTCGAAATTTGAACTTCCTGTTGGGAGACATGTACCTGGAGCTCCCAAGAAATCTTAAAGAGAGATAAATGCAAAACTTGATAGGAAGCAGGAGGCTCACATTTGACCCGCATATCACTTAGACTTCTGAAGAGATCCCGTGTGTTCAGCGTGGTATGGCTGCAGACATCACTCAGATTTCTAACTCTTTCTAAAAAAAATCATTTTTATGTATTACTTTTGCTCTTTTTGGAAACATTTCATCTTAATTTAAAATTAAAAATATTTTATTTTATTTACATTTTGCTTAAATTTTTATTCATATATACTAATCATATGTATTAATGGGGTTCAGTAAGATATGTTAAAACTCCTGGAAATGCAATAAAATGTTCAAAAAGTAAAAGTAGTTTGTCATCTAAATTTTATAATTAATCACTGTTAACATTTTGATATGTTTACTTATGGCATACATTTACTATAGTAATAAATTTATATACCTAAACATGCTTGGGGATGCATATATATATATATATATATATATATATATATATATAATATTTATTAAGAACACACATTTATGTTTATATATATGCTTGTATACATATTTGCCTTACATAAATATATTCCTATTTTTTGAAGTGTATAGTCTAGGCATAGTTTACTTAGGGTACATGTTAATCCTCAAAATATCAATTTCGTGGTT
Organism: Ctenomys sociabilis; assembly: GCA_004027165.1. NCBI lineage: Eukaryota > Metazoa > Chordata > Mammalia > Rodentia > Ctenomyidae > Ctenomys > Ctenomys sociabilis. Next base: position 18,340 of record PVKA01011214.1, read on the forward strand.
ATGTAACATTCCATTTTGCTAAAAAAATTTTAAAAATCCATTTTGTTATATACTCTCCATTAATATTGCCTATTCATAGAATTTCAGACAGTCATTTTTATAAAGAATCCTATGCTAGCTATTCCTATAGATCCTTGCCCAGTCATGATTTAAGTTCTACAAGAAACATAACTCTAAGAAGATTTGATTCATTGTCTAATTAGCCCATCCAATTAATTGTTCCTATTGACCCCTAAACAAAAAGATTATTCTTACTGATTATTCATCTCCTTGGAAACACTATATCCTTTCCTATTATTCTGTTGGGATCTTTTTTGCTTAATGTTTTGATTTCTCATTCATTTGGGTGCTTCTTGTATAATTTTGACCCAGACATGTATCACAATATTCCATGAACTCAGTTGCTTTTTCATTTCATCCAGGATCTGATGAGATTTCTCAGCTCCACAGGGCAGTATTTTACAAGAACAATTTTTTTTTATATCCTTGATTGTGGATTATACATCCTCAACAGTAAATCCTCATTATTTGCAGACTCTGCAGCTATTAATTTGTCTACTCAAAACTTTGTTTAAAATGGTTTCCTGGATATCTATCATTGTCTAATTGCTTGCTACCTTTTGATCTCTGAGCACACTGTGAGAGTTTTGAAAATTTGGTTTTATACTGCTGATTATATTTTTCCTCTGCTTTTCAGTCTGTCTCCAGTGAGGATTACCAGCTTTCTGTTTTGGTGTTGTTATATGCCTCATTATTAAAGAATCAGAAGTCATGTAAGGGTATAACAAAGAAACCCCATTGTCAATTGAGACCCTGTAGAGCATTTTGGTTTTGGTTTAGTTGATATGTGATGAACCCCATATACCAAAGTAAGAGGCAGACAAAGACATGTTCATTACTTGTTATCTTCTTGGTAAATAGAAATCCAGTATGTTTTATACAGCTACAGAAAATGTGGTTTTCCTGTAGGCTATTTATCCATCCTCTGTTATAGCCTCAGTCTTAGAAAATTAAAACCAATTAGTACCCTTGAAATTAACTGATTCACAACATTTCCCTCTATGGGTATGGAGTGAAGCAGGCAAAGATGGATGGGAAGGCAATCACGAAATGCTATTACCTAAAGGAGCTCACTCTTCTTGATGAAGATAAGCACTCACTACATATTTTTTTAAAATCTGATACAACTCAAATAGTGTAGGCAGCAAGTGTTGTATTATAGTTAAGAGTTGGGCTTTGAGACTGGGTGTGGTGGCATGCACCTGTAATCCAAGCACTTGGAAGGCTATAAACAGGAGAATCACTACAAGTCTAGTCTATGCAGTGAGACCCTGAGCACCCTGCAGACCCTTCCCTAAAACACAGAAAAAAAGAGTTGGGCTTTGGAAAGACACTAAAAGCAATACAGTATTTGAGCCCTTTCTCTGCTACTTATAATAATAAAATATGATCTGTGTTATAGAGCTATTATGAATATTGCAAGAATCAAGCCACATAAAGCACCTAAATAAGCTCTTAGTGTGTAGCACATAGTATACAAGTAATACTATAACAGTATTTCAAAAGAGAGACTAAATCTTGGAGAATTCAAGCTATCCATTCAAGGTTAAGTAGCACATAAATGGGAATAGCAAGATAGCTCAAGTTTGCCTTTAGATTCCTTATCTGTTTTATACCATTTAATATTCCTGAGATAATAAATATTGAACAATACCGTATTAGTGTGCAGCCCCATGTGCGGCAGAAGGCAATGATGTACATGTTCTTCAAAGTAGTTATGTACTTCTTAATGTATAAAAGGATTCCTGGTATTACATTAACATTTTATTACTAGCCTTAATCTGATGGGCTTCTGATATTTCTCCATTCACTGATAGGCCTGCTATCTGTCAGCCATGCCATGCTGAATGAATCCGTGCTGACGCCCAGAATTTCCTTGACCATTTCCACTTGAGGATTGCACCATGGAGTTTGCTCTTCCAGGATCTTGTGCCAGTTGGTGTGAGGAGCTCGTGAAAATCCACTTTGAAATTAGCTGTATTCTAGACAGAAAAGCTTTCTGACACGTCTAACAGCTATTGCAAAGCAAACATAATTGTCAAGGTGATGCAAAATAGCTCCCAGGCCGTCAATGCTTTTTCTGTGGCTGAGGCAGCCTCTGCTGTGGCTCTGGCTTCAAGGGCAGAGGGAGAGGAGAGCAGAGCTGAGGACACCCAGAAGACGAGAGTCAGGAAGTCCATCAAGGTCAGATTTCAGACAAGTTACTTACTCTTTCTGATTTGAAAATTTGTCACTGTAAAAGTAACATAACAATGTTTATGACATAGAAATGTTGAAAAATTTAATGGAAAAATAGATGCGAAGCACCCACCTCTCCACTTAGCATCAATGCGATTTTCTATGTCTTCTCCTGTGCTCCCACTAGCAGTCACAGATGTTCAGAGAGCTCCAAGATATCCCACTTTAAAAAAAAAAAAATCCTACTTCTAAGAAAGCCTAAGATGAAATTACACTGCTCAGAAGGATTTAAAACAAAAACAGGATTCAGAAAAGAATGAGCAGAGTGTGTTCCAGGGTGAATGACTCTGACATAAAAGAATGGGGCTGGGAAATTTTCCCTGAATGTGACAATTAATTTCTTCTGATCCTGGTTTCCTAATCTAAGAAAGATCATCCTGCTCTGGAAGCCTTGCTGTGGTGGAGAGTGCACGTGGATATGCTGACATGTTCAGACAGACACAACTCTACATAGGTAGAGGATAGCACGTTGGTAATTTATCTAGTCACAGTGAGAATGGAAGTCAGATGACCTTCAGTAGTGGGTAGACAGCTCATCTTTGACAAATATTCTTTACCTTATTTTGAAACAGAGTTGTGATTCCTAAACAGTTATATGAAAGATAGGAACAAAAAAAAGTCTTCAAAGTAGCATAGTTGCCTGCAAGCAGGCGCAGGGGCCAGGGATCTGATCCCCCAGTCTCCCGTCCCCATCCTGCCCCTGGGGCACGCTGAGACAGCAATCGAGACTGGGCATGGTGCACACCTGTAATCCCAGCTCTTGGGAGGCTGTAAATAGGCGGATTGCTAAGAGTCCAATCTAGTAGTGAGACCTTGAACAACCCGTAGAAACTTCCCTAAACAACAACAACAACAACAACAAATAGCATTGTCCTTATATTGGTGTAACTTCTTTTAAGTTTCAGCTGGAATCATCCACTGAAACTTAAAGAACATATTTGCCTGTGACACTGGGCTCACAAACCCCTGCGTGATAGCTGTAGCATCTCATAGCCTATATTTCATCTTCTAGCAGCTTTATTGATGTTATTCATTAACTATGTGAATTCTAGAGAATTCTAGCCTCCATGTGTTACTGCAGCTTAGGCCATGATTTGGTTATTTTCATTATTTGCGCTGTTCTTTAAAAATAATACTATTGCAGTTCTTTTTTCTTCATCTGTATTCAGCAGCTACTTTTCTACTCTCCTTTTTGATTTAATACAGGAAGCAAGTCCTTAAGAACATCTATTTATTTACTTTTTTCCTGCCAAAGTCCTCAATATCAGAGCAACCCCAAACTCCGAGATGTACTAAGGATTCCCTTTCCTCCCCCAGGGATGTCATGGCTCTACTGCTTTCACTCTAGCTTATGTGCTTTTTTCCAACACAGTCAGTACCTTGTGTGATAGCTAATTTTATGTTACACTGACTGGGTCAGATTTTTGTTCAAACATTATTATGAATTGGTGTGCAAAGGAGTTTTTGCATGAAGTTAACATTTAAAGTGGTAAATTATCCTCTCAAATATGGGTTCCCTTCCTCTAGTCCTTGGAAGAAACAGAACCAAAAGTCAGAGTAAAAGGGAGCTCCTCCAACCAGACTGCCTGAGCTGGGACATTGGTCGCTTCCTGCTTTCTCACTCCTTCTAGGCCTGCTCTTCTGACTCTTGAGATTGCTAGCTTGGGACTGGAGATCTGCCATCAGCTCTCGTGGATCTCAGGCTTTGCTCTTAGACTGGAACCATACATCTGTCTTGGGGCTCTGGCTTATTAAGTGAAGATCTTGAAAGTTTTCTTTTGCCATAATTATACAAGCTAATTCCTTCTAAATCTGTCTGTCTCTTTAATCTCTGTTCATATCTCTGCTTCTGTCTCATTAATACACAGACACACACACACACACACACACACACACACACACACACCTTATTGTTTCTGTTTCTCTTGAGAACTCTGACTGATACACATTCTACCCTTCTACTAGTTACTGAATTTGGTGAGCCAGGACCCTGTATGATACCTATACTTTAGTCAAAGTTGTTATAATAAATTCATTATTCCAAAACTTAAGGTTAGAAATTTGATTATATTTCAGTAATTTTTTTCCACTAAACAGAAAATACTTTATATTTCCATATCCTCCAAAAAATTCACTGAAGAATTTTACAGGAATTTTTATAAGAATAGAATATTTTTTCAAAAGAAAATGTGTTTAGCAATGCAAATTAATTTTCTCCCTCAAAACAGTTTACCACTTTTGTTAAGTTTCAAATGTAAGTGAGAATGAATTTGCTTTGTCATCATTCATTTCAATGTGTTTGTTGTCAGCTCTTCCAGTGCACTGGCTCACAGGTCTTGTTGAGAATAGCATAATTCCCAGTGGAAAGAGTGTCCAACTGTTTTAATTTCCCTCATTACAGCTGTTAAGCAGCTCTTTCATTCTTGCAGTGGATCGACTTTCAGTGTACTTGAATCCTAACGAATGAAATTCAGTTGGTTTGTAAGAGAAATGTTGACACTGGAACTCAGGCGCTGATTAAATTGCAAGGTCAGGTAGGGAAAAGGCTGGAGTCTTCACGGAGGGCTCCAGTGACTGGGGCTGCTGCTCTCCTTGGGAAAAGCCTTCACTATCATATGAGACTTTACTGAATAGTCATTTTATTATGGACAGCTAAGTGAGTTTGAAATACTACAGGCAATCAGACAGGAACTGGCCCTGGAAAGGGGTCAGTATTGATATCTTACAAGTGTGGATGGAGGCACATTTGTTAAAGGCCAGATCTCAAGAGAAAAAATTAGAATGGTTACACCCACATCTTCCCTTAACGGATGGACAGCAATAGTTTATATTCTAAATTGGTGTCCATCACCTTGAGTAGGGAAACAAAACATTTCTTTCAAGAAAACGCCCTACTCATTCCACATACACATGCTATGAGACTTGCATTTCCATTTGATCCCCATGCCATTAATATTACTGAAGCAATTATACTGGTAATCTTATTGGCTTGAAATAGTTTTGTCCCACCTTATACTCACCAGGTGACTTCCCATTAGATCAAGGTTACCTAAACAACTGTACTTATAATTTCATTAGTTGATCATAGTTTTTTAATTTTTTATTAATTTTATTGAGAAAAAATTACAATGAAACAGTTTCAAAACAGGTTGCTAGAGAGGTACAACAATTAATACATTGCATATTGTTGTCTTTGTAGTAGTCATTCATAGCACAGGATGCAGACCTGATATCCTATCCAAACACTATTAGTACAAAATCTTTCTTCTCAATGAATTAAGGGAAAGTAGCTATATATGTATCTTAACTATTTTGTATATGCAGATACAAAATGGTCCTTCCTTTATATCACGTGTTTTTCTTTAGTTTTGTCCGAGATGGGTATTCATTGTCATCCAAATATTGTAGGTGCATGAATTCAGCAAAATATTCCAATATAGTCCAGTAGTCTATAATAGTAGTGTGTTATCCACAGGACTGGCAATGTCTGAATCTGATGACTTGAGTCTTCCACAGCTCAGCATATTAATATGGTTTCACTAGTTTTTCCCTACCTTATACCCACTCAACCTCATGTTTTGCTCTATAAATCCTCTTAAGAAGCAGGGTCCTTGGCAACCACTTGGCCCTTTTATCTCTCTTAGACAGAAAATTTCTTTCCTGAATAAATACAGCAAAACTGCTCACTTCATTAGCTGAGAAGTAAAAGGGAAAGAGAGAGAAAGGCCGAGCTGTCACAATCTACACCCAAGGCACATTCACAATGACCTACACTCTCCCACCTGGCCTTGCCTTCCAAAGGCCTTGCTATTTCCTATTAACTCTGCCCTAGGAATCAAACCTTCAGTGCTTGGACATTATGGAGCATTCATCCAATCTCCTACCAAGCATCTCACTTCTGAGTTCCATTAACATACAGCTTGAGATTTTTCCAATTCGTGCAATTTGGGGCACAGAATCAAGCTTTTGTTCTTGGCCACCAAAATTCAATTTTTTTTCTTATTTGTGAAGTACATTCATTACATCACAGTAGCCCTGGCATTTTAGTTTGTTCTGACACAATCTCAAAAGTTCCAAGACCCATTTGAATAAAATACAGATAAGACTTAGGCATATCTGAGGCAATTCTACTCCACCCCTGAGCCTGTGAAAACAAAAAGTTATTTACTTCTGCAATTCATATAAATAGAGATGCCTATCCTCAGTGAGAGAAGTTGACAAAAAAGAAAAGAGTAGCAGGCCACAAAAAATTCAAGAACTGAACAAGTAAAATGGCAGTAAATCTTCTGGTCATAAAACAGACTTGTGTGGTCATGGATTGTTGTGTTGACATGGTAACGTGGTCCACCCCTGTGAATCTCCTAGGTTCAAACCGCACTTCAGTTCTTGCAGTTCACAGTCTGTGTTGGGTAGGCACTGCATGCTTCAGTAGTTCTGTGGGTCTAGGTTCTAAGTGGCAATCCCATTTGTGTAGCTCCACTCTATGTCTCTGAGAAGGAATTTCTGTAGCAGCTTTCATCTGGCATTGTGCCTGTCACTGTCCTAGTGGGAGCTCTCTGTATGGGTTCTGCCTGTGTGCTAAACCCCTGATGGGCCCCCAGGTTGGCTGAGATGTCCCTTGCAAAGTCAGGAGAGCCTTCTACACATTTATCCTGGATACCTACAGATTTAGTGGCCCAGAGGTGCTGCTGAAGTTTGCAACTCATGGCCTCCAGAGTGGTGAGTTGGGCTGGAGTAGTCAAGGATGCTTGAATGAAAGGAGTTCCAGGCTGTAGCTTATGGCTTTGGTGGGAGAGGGCAGAGGTGGTGGTCTTGGAAGATACCAGAGTATTGCTGGAGTGGCATCTTTGGTTCTAGGATGGTTTCTGGATTTCTGCCTGATCTCTACAGACTTGAGATTATAGCATGCACCTTTAATTTATTATTTCTACTTTAAGTTAGTTCTACTATAACTTCATTTATAATGTAAAAGTTTTACATTAGTATGATTCCATTAACAGAGTTCCCCTGTTCTGTGAAATTATACTTTTCTCTGCTGTTTGTTATAAACAGTATGTCATAATTTTTGCTTCAAATGGTCAATTAACTTTTAAAACTTCAAGGACAAAAAAGCCTAGTCTTTTATGTTTTCTTCTATATTGATCATTTCTCTTGCTCTTTATTCTTCCTTATGGATTTAAATTTTATCTGATATGCTTTCATATTTGCCTGAGAGAGCCTTTTCGCTTCTCTTTTCTGTGAGTGTGGTACTGCAGAAGGCAAATGCTCCAAGCTTTTATCCAAAAATGACTTTATATCGCCTTCAGTTTTGAAGCATTTTCTCCCTGGATGTAGAACTTTTAAGTTGAAAGATCTTTTCTTTCAGCACTTTGAAGATGTTGTTCTCTTGTTTTATGGGCTCCATAGTTCCCGAGGAGAAGTCAGCTTTCATTGCTATTATTACTTCCCGATATCTAATGGAGCTCACTTCTCTCAGATTCTTTGAAGTGTTTTATTTTCATTCCTGACTTTTAGCAATCGGACTGTGATATACTTATAGACAGTTTTCTTTATGTTTATCTTCCCCCTAGAGCATCCTGGATCAGTGTGATGATATTTTTGAATAATTTTGGAAAAAGTTCAAACATCTTTTCCTTAAGCATTTTTTATCCTCCAATAATTTTCCTCTTTTCTATGGGAGCACAATAAACATGCTTGACAACTTAGCATGGGTCCACAAATGATTGATTGCATTTGTCAACTTATTTATTTATTTTTACTGTGTTTCAATTTGTAAACCTTTTATGGATATTTTTCAGCTTTTCTGATCTTTTGTTCTATGTGGATAGTCTGCTATAAATACCATAACACAGTTAGTTTCAGTTGATTTCACATTTTAGTTTTAGTATTTCTGTTTGGTTCTTACTTCAAGTTTTAATATATGAAATATAATTTCAATATACAAAGTTCCATATTATTTGTGAAACATATTTTTTATCTGTTAAATCCATTTTTTTTTCTATGTAAATTCTGTAACATTTCACTGCAACTTTAAAGTCCTTATTTTGTTAACTCAGTCTGGGCTTCTGGGACATTTACAATTTTGTTCTTGCTAACTGGTTTTACTCTTCATTCTAGGTCATGTTCTCACAAAATGAAGCATTATTTTTATGAATACATTATATGGCACACCGACTTTGGGTCTTGGTGTTGTCCACAGGATATTGAGCCACGTCCTGAGATTAAGGAGCAAAGATGCATTCAAAGAAACAATCTATTTCTGTGCTCCTTAATGAATATGCATATATATTTTTTCACACCTATATCTATATATATTAGTCACAAAAGGAAGTTGAAAGAGAAAATATAGATCAGAGATGTCAGCAGATTTGGGGAAAAGGCAAACCTTTGGATGAGTGTTTCCTGTTTAGCACACTGGAAAAGCTGAAACACAGGCCATTTTGGGAAAATGCAACAGAAGCAGGGTTATTTGAACTGAAGAACCCAGGAAATCCTACAGGTTCCCTGGACAGGAAGAAGCATGGGGAGTGATTAAAACCAGAGGGCTGGCAGTCCACATAATGACTAGTGAAACCCCAACACCACCCCCTTACTGCCACACTACTCAACTACATGCCCCACCCAAGACTTTAGAGGATAGATTATTCCTATAAATGGCTTGGAATTTCCCATGTTAGGCCAGAGGTTAAACACTGTGTAAAAAGTAGGAGGATCCAGAGAAAATGCATCGTGGTGGGGAATATTTTTGGCCTTCTTTTGATTCTTTTCACTCAGCATGTTGGCAGGCAGCCACCCTTCTATCTCTCTTGGCAAGCAACTGTAAGGTTCTTTGTGAAGGAACTGTTTCAAGAGAAATTCATGCAGATATTAACATTTTGAGTACACTAATGAAATGGTCAGGACCTGGTCAGATTTACAGCTGTAGTATAAGACTTAGATCCACTTATCTCAAGAACAAATAGGCTATAGAGGACAAAAATAAATAGAAGGCTTGAATTATATAAGGAATAAGGTTGATGCATAAGCTCTTCACCTAAAAAATTGATAATACACAAAATGTAGCATTAATAAAATTTGACTATTCTGTCCCCAAAAGAAAAAATTGTGCATTTCCATAAAGCAGAATTTTTATAGATGATATTTTCTAGCTTCAAATAAATACATAAATTATCATAAAAGCATTTCTTGGTTGCCAGCAACACAACTGAATATGAATCCTTTAGACAACAAAGTTTACTGGAAGAAGAAAAAGTCTACAGAATTGACTGTGGGCTGCAGAATCAGGCAAGGGAACAAGAAGTCCAACCTGGGAGTCAAGAAAGATGGCTTGGAACTAATTCAGGTGTCACCTTGTGCATTATCTTAGATACCAGCTATACTCAACTCCATGCTATTTGTCACCTTGTGCATTATCTTAGATACCAGCTATACTCAACTCCATGCTATTGTCCTGTCACTGACAGTGTTTCTCCAGCTGTCTTCTATTTTGTCATATCTCCTTCAGTGTTCAACATCTAGGAAGAGAACATTAAATTAGTTAAATGTAGGTCAACAGCCATTCACTGACTTTCCTGACATAAGGAAAGAGGATGGTGAGAGCCTTTTAATGGAACCCACCGAGCAGAGGCTCACCTTAGAGCTGGCTAAATGCTAGGCAGCACCAAATAACAGTCACCCACTATTGGGAACCACAAAAATTTACAAGAAATTAAAAATAAATGCTTCCTGCAATTCACATAACTCTTTTAAAAATTTACTTAAAATAACCTGTAGAAAAAAAATCTTACTTAGGTAACAATCTATTTGGGAAGGAAAACATATGTGATCAAAACTGACAATGTAATAGGGTTAAGTTTTTAATACAGTACACATATTAGGAAAAAAATAGAAGACAGAATAGATCACTCAATAAGACAAGCAATCATTATTTCAATAAAAGGCAGAAAACCTAAAGATAACAAGAATCAGAAGACTTGTCACTGACATAAGATAACCAAGCCTAAGTTGGTGACAACAGTGCTAGTGCTAGTAATTTTTTTTAAAAATGTATTTGGTTGCTGCAGGGTCTCATCATGCAGCTCAGACTGGTGATGATCTTCCTGCTTTCAGCCTCCCCAGGGCTGGTATTACAGGTGTGCACCACCACTCTGGGATTTAGGCCGGCTCAGCCTACCCTTGGGGCAGCGCTGGCTCAACATGTGCTTCTGGGGATCCAGCTAAGGTCTCTGTGCTCAACTAAGCCTGTCTAAGTAGACACTTTAGTCTGTTGAGCTATCTCACCGGCTGCAACACTAGAAGTCTTCAAGAGACAGCTAATTCTATTTCAACAACTCAAAGAGAAAGAATGAGATGCTTCTTGTTGTAGTTTGACCTACAAAAAGGTTCATGTGATCAGAGGTGGCACTGCTAGAAGCCGATTTGATCACAAGGATGCTCATTTTCATCAGTGGATAAACCTATGGGTGAGCTCATGGCTGAACGTGCTATGAGGAGGTAGGGCCTACCTGGGGAGGTGGGAACCTAAGAGCGTAGACTAGGGTGCATATTTTTGTCCTCAGCCCCAAGCCCCAGCTCTCTTTACTCTCCCTGCACTTCTGGTGGTCTTCAGGTGAGCAGTTTCCCTCTGCTACATCCATCAATCAGCAAATTTGTGCCTTGTAGCCGTGATGTATTCCAATCATGCTAGGAATCTCTGAAACCATAAGCCCAAGTGTACCAGGGATGGAAGAGCAGATTACTGCACTCCTGAGTCACTTTATGTGGCCACAGGATTTTCATAAAAGTGACTAGGCCAGGGTAGCCCAAAGAAAGCTATAGATCAATTCCATCTGTGTGCATTAATGCAAAAATTATGAGTTTGGTATTTTCAAATTAAATACATTAGGGGAATAATAGGAAAACCATATCTTTTATCCTAGAATTGCAAAAATAATTCAACAATTGGAATCAATTGTTCTAATTAACATATTAATTGAAAAACAAATGCATTATAATATCTGCTCAGTAGGTGCCACAGGGTTTTGTTGACATTTAAAATTAATTCCTGACTTTAAGAGGTCTCTTCGAGTTAAAAATAGAAAACAGCTTCCGCAGGCTGATAAAATCCTGTATCAGAAAATTATAGCTCACAGCCTAACAATTACTGAAACTCTAGACAAGCAGCACAGATGGAAATGTCCTCTACTCATCGTCATTTCTTCCTTACTAACCAAGTATCAGTGTCCTTCCCAGGAGCTGTGGGATCTCGTACCATATGTGGTTTATCAGTGTCTCTCACTGTTGGAAGTGGTCGCCAGCTCAGACTATGTATGTGCCTGCAGGTCTCCTGTGCCTTCCAGGTAAGTGGCCTTCATTTTCTTGATGAAATGAGGCACCAAATAATTTTTGCCAGTCTGTTAACCTTTGCCTTGGTGTAGGAAAGTCCCATTTTGCAACAGAGAAGTAAGGAGCCTCAGGAAGCTGCAGGGTAAGACAAGAAGAGCTGGACTCACTTTGGGTACCTTTCGGCTTCAGTTGTATCCTAATGGGCAATGTCTGGGCTCTTCATTATGAAAGGATGGAAGGACCAGAGCCTCAAGTGAGTTTTTTTCCTACAGGAAATTTCTAATGGAAACAGTCAAGAATTAGACCAAAAAATTCAATGTAACCAACGCCACTTAGTAGAACAGCAAAGCCAATGTGGTAAGATCGAAATAATTCAACAAAAGGTATGGACATCTGTGTTAGTTGATACATTGTGTCAACTTGGCTGCATCAGCTCCGGCCATTCTGCGCATGAGGACCCAGCCCTGCAGGGAGGCAGGGCCCAGGAAGTGAGGAAGGCTTCCTGGCCGCTCTCTCCTGCTTCTGTTGAACAGTCCCAGTCTTCAGAGGAGTCTGACTTTCGCAGCCCGGCCACTTAGGAGGACCTTGATTTTCTCCCCTTCGGAGCTGAGGGTCAAGTATTTGTCCCAGCAAAGAGTAAAAAGTAACTAAGACAACAATAAAACAGTTTCATCATGAGTAAACCAATATATCTCCCACGAAAAGTGAAGAAATCAAAAAAAAAAAAATCTGAAAGAATAGAAGCGAAAAACAAAGTGACAGGTTAGAATATCAATGTTCAGTTATCAATAGCTTTCCTAATCTATATTTACAGTCAGTAAATGTTATTATTTGCTTCTTGTTGTCCCCCCCCCCCCGGGGGGGGAGGGGAAACTTCATGCAATCATTGGGCAGCTTCTAGAGTTCATGATTAATTCATGATCCAATGCTGGGATTATGGGTGTGAGTCCTGTATCTGCCTAGGGACACGCCGCCTGGATGTAGCATAAGGAGGGGACAAGGACTTGCTCTCTGCCTCTGCTGGTGCTGCCAGTGCTCTTCCTCTTTTTCTCTTCTGTTTTTCTGTTTCTGCCACCATGAACTGCTGACCTCTCTCATGTACCACTCTGCCTTGCAGCCAGCTGCGACTACACTGAAATCTCCACAATCCGTGAGCTAAATAAATCTTTCTTTGCTTAATTTTGCTTGGTGGGTATTTTGTCCCAGCCACAAGTGAAAAGTAACAAGACAATACTACAATAAAGTAAATGGGCCCATTCACATTAGCAGCAAAACCAAAATATTTGACCGGAAGTGAATAGAACTATGTCAACGCTCTAGTAAAATTATATGGATGAACAGAATAAACAGATCTTGTTATTGGATAGGATGGTTCAACATTAAGATGCCAGCGAACATGAAATTATTTTAAAAATTCAATAAAATACCAAGGTAAAATCCTTAATGTTAAACTGGCCAAGCATCTTTTAAGATACTACAAAAAATAAAATAAGCGCTGTTGAGATCGCTCAGGGACTAAGTGCCTGCTTTGGAAAGCACAGGGACCAGGATTTGATCCCTGCATGCTGGCCCTGCCCCTGGGGCATGCTGAGGCAGCAACTCAGTCTGGTGTGTTTGCGCGCCCCTGCAATCCCAGCGCTGGGGAGGTTGAAAACAGGAGGATCGCTATGAGTCTGAGCTGTGTAATGAGACCTGTACCAAATACATGAATGGGAAAAAAAAGATAAAACAGGCATAAATAATAAAAAGTAAGAAATATTAATCAAGGGCTGGCCAGATAGCTCAGTGGACCAAAGATACGATTCCCAGAGTGCTGTGCCAGCCCCGTTCCCTGGGGTATGCGGAGAAGGACACCGAGACTGGGCGTGGTGGTGTGTGCCTGTAATCCCAGTGCTTGGGAGGCTAAAACTGGAAGATCACTACGAGTCTGATCTGTGTAGCGAGATTCTGTAGACTCTGTACTAAAATACTTAAAAAAAAATTTAAAAAGGAATATTAATCAATGTGTTCTACTATAGTCAATGTCAACATATCTTAAAACTGTAATTATTAAAGCAACATGGTATTGTCACAACAGTAAATTCATTAGATCTATATAATTGAAGAGAGTAAAGAAATAAATCCTTATTTGTGATAAAGATGGACATGGGTACACAAATGTAGCCTAGCCTCTTTGTCTAGAATAAAGGGCAACACAATGCTTTGCAGACATTTAAAAAATTATTAAAGGAAACATCATTCAGGTGGGCTACCTTGTTTCTGTAAATGTAGTTAACATCACCCTTGGAGAAAGGTATACTACATCTTGATAAGAGTATTGATTAATTTGTGATAGAAAGACCAAACCTCAAAACCCTTTATGTTTGAAATCTGATGTTGTTACAACCTCTCTGATAACTTGAAGTTCTTAAGTATACTGGAGCCAAATGACAGCAAGAACATTGAGCACATGTTCTGAGAAGGAGGTTGACTGTGAAATAGCTTCCTCATTGGCAAACAGATCCTCACAGCCAAGCACACCCTGCACGAGGAATGAGGTTCAAACCCCGTAGGCCCTGTCACTCTGGCAAAGAGTTGTGATTTTTGTCAGGAGACTGCTGAGCAGGTGAATGTATTCTTTTTTTTTTTAAATTAATTCTATTGAGAAACAAATAGCAGATGGTTTCAAAACCAATTAGTAGAACAGTTTCAATAATTAATACAATTCATATTGTTTTCTTTGTAGTGATTATTCATAGTACAACATGCAGACATGATATCCTGTCCAAACACTATTAGTACAAATCTTTCTTCTCATTGAATTAAGAGAAAGTATCTGTATATCTATCTGAACAAAATGGTCCTTCATTGTGAGGGTGTACCTAAGGAGAGCCCCATGGAGAGAAAACATTCTGTCTGGCTTTCACAGATAGCACATTGGTCAAGCAATGACCATGACTCATCCACATGGCTGGCACTGGCAAAGGATCTACAAAATGTGGTACAGGATTTCGGGGTAAATCCTGAGGGATTTGACTGACCTTATTAGATCCAAAAGCTCCATTTCTTGTCATATAGGTCTTGCTTTATCTTGTTCTTAACCATCCAGCAGAAAAGTATAAAAATGAGGTACAAAAAGTAAAGCCATATTAATGTACTGAACTGTAAACGGCTCAAGTCAACACCTTCTGACATTGCCAGCCCTACAGAAAACCCGCTCCTCTTATGGACTACTGGACTATATTGGACTATTTTGCAGAATTCACACACCTGCAGGATTTGAAGGGCAACAGAATACCCATCTCTGACAAAACTAAACAAAAAAAGGTGAATGTATTCTAATGGATCTGAGCCTTGGGCATGAGGCAGCTACTCCTGCAGACTTGGAGACATTTCAACAAGCAAGTGCATGACACTGGGGCAGAAAAGTGAGCCTAAGGCTACGTAGGCACCAGTAGGTAGGAGAAACACCTTGCGGAGGAATGAAAATACCAGTCACACTAGAAGCTGCCATATAAGCTTTCTGACCAGTTGTTGGAAGTAAGTTGAGGAAAGGGCCCCAGACATACCCCACATTCTATACTAATGCAAAGCTCATTAAGAAGCTTTGGCAAGATACTAGATTTTGCCCTGGAAGGAAGTTCGAGGTTTAATGGTTTGTTTACTGGACAGCTTTCCTGCTTCTGGGACAAGGTATACAATATCCACAACTTCCAGGAGCAAAGGCTTAATTTGCTTTGTGGTTTCTGAGGTTTTAGTCCACAGCCAAGAGAGAAACAAGGGCACAGAATAGCAAAATGCTTAGTTAAAGGAAGCTGAGGTGGACAGAAGGAGAGCAGCACCAGCAAGGGAGGTCCAGGGAGCAGGAGCCTCCCCAGGATCAGGCCTCCAGGACCCACCCAGACCTATTCCTATAAGTGCTTTCCTAGTATCACGGGAAGCCAATCAGCTTGGCAGCCTAGTATAGCTGTCACAATGAGAAAAATACATCAGATATATTTCCTGAATTAGTGATACAATGCTGCAATTGATGTCTATATTTTATCATTAAAATTTGCAAGTAGAAACGCAATGTGAACGTATTTACACAAACTTAACTTCACATATATTGGAGACATTTTTCTATGTCAATGTACATATGCAAAACATAGTTTTTCAAGTATTTTCTAGATCATATGATAGGGATATTAAGGAAAATTCTTTATCTCTCTTGCCACTATTGATGTGTACTACTTATTCCCTCAGTTTTTGCTCTGATAAAAAGGCAGTACAGATATTCTCCCAAATATACCTTTGTACCACTGTGAATTTTTTTCTGTAGGATGAATTCCTAGAAGTAAAATGGATCAAACTGTATATATAAAAAAAAAAATTTGAAGCTACTGCCAAATTGCTTTCCAAAAGTTTTGTTTCAGTTTGTATTTGCCAAAAAAATGTTTGAGTAGGCTTGTTTCCCTGCTGGCAAACCTTGTATATTCTCATACACTCTATCTTTGCCAATCTGGTATTTGAGATGTTGCATTTCTTTTTCACTTCGTCTTAAATTTGTTAAAATAAAGAGTAAAGATCTTTTCATAATTGTTGGCCATGTGCATTTCTTTATATATGGGTTGTCAGTGGTGTTTTTTTCTTCTTTTAGGTGTATTTTATTTACCTAGTATTACTACATTTTCTAATTTATTTTTTATTTCATTTCCCTGGTATATGTCTTTAAGATTTCACTTTTAACCTTTTTAAATCATTTCTTTCATAGGCTTCTTTTAGAAATAATAATTATTTTTAACCCAAACAATATTCTTGTTTAAATAAAATACATTTATTTTAACTTGTGCTGCTTGCATCTTCTCTGAACATATTACTTTAGTTTAGTTGCACATATTGTGTATTTACATTTAATTCTTTAGTTAGATACATTTTCTGTGTTCCTTCATTGTTTTCTAAATGTTTGCAAAACGTATCACATGTATATTTTACTAATAGTTATGCTTAAATATTTAACAAATGCATTTTAATTGCCCATTGAATGAATTGCCTTACTTTATCTCTGCCTGTTTAAGTTTTCTCTATTGCTAACCCTATCCTTTATTCATTGTAGCATTCATGCTTTGCTCAAATAATTGGAGCTATCACTTCAAATTGGCACAATTTTATACCTGTATTTTATATTTCCCATTACTGTATTTGAATATTGTCTCAGTTACTCTTCCCTTGTTGCTGGGACAAATATCTGACGCTCAAAATGAAGGAAGGAAAGGTTTATTTAGCTCACAGCTACTGGAGGTTTCAACTCACATTTGGCTGGCTCCAAGGCCAAGTGGCACATGGCAGAGAGCAACCTT
Source organism: Ctenomys sociabilis (assembly GCA_004027165.1). NCBI lineage: Eukaryota > Metazoa > Chordata > Mammalia > Rodentia > Ctenomyidae > Ctenomys > Ctenomys sociabilis. The sequence goes on from PVKA01011214.1 coordinate 35,280, forward strand.
TCATGGCAGTGACAGAGCAGAGAGCGAATGAGAGGAGTTGTGGCAACAACAGCCACAGAGGCAGTGTCTCTCTCTTAAATTGTGGTCAGGCTATCCACCCCAGGCTGTGTGTAGTACTCACACCCATAATCCCAGCAACACTATGACCCAAAATCTCATCCTGAATCATGAATTAATCTCAAACTGTACAAGTCCCCACCCTATGACTGCATGAGGCTTTGTGGGGACAGCTAGACACAAACCATAACAAATTTTTGCACTAATAGTAGCAGTTACATTCACAGACATTACTAATCATTATCTAGATTGAGTCAAAATTTTCTCTGTGATGTACCACTAACTCGGCTGTGTTGTGCCTTCTACAGGTATAACTCAGATGCAATTTTGTTTATTTGAGACACTTCCAAGGACTTTTTCCATGAATGTATATAAGTGATGTTCTTTTGAGTTTTTATATAGTTAAGAGGTCTTTACTCTTTCCCCACTTTGTGAAAGTATTAAACTTTGCTGATTGGAGCTTTACAATGTCACAAGCTCTGAGGGCATTCTTGACTAGCGTGAGTTTGAATTCTAGTCAGAAGTCTAGGAGAGCAATGTGAACACTAGATAGAGGGGTTGACATTGGGAGAAACTTTGGAAGAGAGTTGTCATTAGTTTTATCTTTGACTATCAACGGTGTAGGAAAGGGATATATTAAAAGTAAGAGTGTAGCTAAAGAAGAACACACTTAATGATGCCCGTGAGCAGTAGGATAACATCAAGTGTAATATTTTTATGACACCAATTGACACCTGACGAAATTGGTGGAAGTAGCAAAGTCATCTTATAGAAAGCCACAATTTTATAAATAAGAAGTAAAGATCAAAGAGAAGCGTAAGAATGGGTCTGAGCTATTACTGAAACAGTGAGAAGACACAGTAGGGAGATGTGGGGGCAAGGAGGGAGAGAGGAGGACCAGACAGGATTTGGCTTCTCAGAAGTGAGTGATGATTGTAAAAAGACAGTGCATAAGGAAATTATAGCACCTGCTTCAAGAAGATAAACGTTTCAAGTAAGAGAGCTCTGGACTGGAAATTGGAAAATGAGCTTCATTTAGAAATGGTGAAACAGAATTACACTGTTTCCCACGAATTGCAAAAGGTAAGTCCAGGAATACAAGAAAGCCTGATTTTGGACTCTCTATTTTTCCGAAGCCATTGTTTTTCTCTTTTCCTTAACTTATGATGTGTATTTATCTTTTTTTTTTAATTTCTCTGATGGTTTTCCAGTATCTTCAGCATAGATGTGAATCCTACTGTGTGGAAAATATTCCTCGCTATGCACTAATTTTGTCGTAACCTAGCACTGTCTGTTAGCTCATGCCAGTGCTTCTGAAAGGCCTCCTACGCCATACTATGTTGGGCAGCATTTACTTCTGGGTAAAATAACTATGGAAACTGTAACATTCTTTTCAAAGTAAAATTTCTAATGACATCATTTGATTGACCTCAGTTTACCTCCAGTGAAGCAATATGCATGTAAGAATTCCATGGAGAAATGGGTTTTAACATAACTCCAGCTATCTGTCCTTGGTCATGGAAAACACTTTCTCTCTATTGGATGTTTGGATTCAGCCCTGTAGTCTTTTCCTAGATAAGGCAAGGCCATCAGGCTTAATCACAGCTGGGGTCTTCCCAGCTGCTGGCTTAGCTTATCTAAAATTGCTAGAAAAGTGTAAATGTCATTGAGATGTTAAGCCAAGAGATCTATCAGTAACCCTGTGAATATTCTTGGTTTTGTTTTGCATTACAAAACAAGTCATTCTAAGAAAATGGTTTTTCCCCTCCACTTTCCAAGAATCATCTAATATTAATTCTAAAAGAGATATTCCAATTGTGACCTCAAAGCATATTCCTTGAGACAAGAGATTTGATGTAACCCCCTCCCCCCCGCCTCTGGCTCCTCTAGCGCACAGAAACTGTCATCAATCAAACACAGGAGTGACTAGAGAACATTTTCTGTCATGTTCTGGGGTAATATTTCTCTGTGGGTAGGTACCCCTCCTTTCTTTCCTATACCATCACCTTTTAAAGCAGTATAAATTCAAATGGGATGAGTGATTTACAGCTGTCCCCAATCATAACAGCTGGAGAAAATTGCTTTTGCAACTGAGTGGATTATCAGTTAGTGCTTTTAGATGTTCTCTGATTTTTTCATAAGAAAACTCTGCTGACCAGAGAGAGGAGGTGGGTGTAACCCTTCATTAACTTCATGGGAGAAAAGCACTTAGCAATGTCACATTGTCCCAACTAGGGGCAGCTTATGAGAGGTGACCTTGTATTCAGAGGGACAAGCCATAGACTAAGTTATCTTTTTTCTTGAACAAAAGCTGGAAGAAAAGAAACTGTTTATGTATTCTATTGGCACTGTGCTAAGTGTCAGTTGTTACTCTGACACTCTATGTAAGAGGCAATAGCATTCCCAATTTTGTAGATAAATAAACCAAGCCTTGGGAGTTTTACTGCTCAGGTTGCAAGTCAACACTCTTTCAAGTACAGTAGCTACCAGTCTTGCAGAGGAGAGGATTGATTGGTAAACAACTGGACTCCTTTGGAGGATAAAGTGTTGAGAAACTTAGGCCAGGTTCTCTTGTTCCAAACACAGATTGAAGAACAGTGGGAAGAGCCTCGGACTGCACACAGTCTGAGTAGGCTGTGTCACTAGGCTTCCAAATGTTTTACAGAAACACCTCTAATTTGTGGCCCATAGCCACACACACATATAATGTTTCTCAAGAGACTATTTTGATAGAAAACACAGGCTGATGCTCTACGAAGTTAATCTCATGATCGCTTATATAGTGAGCTGCTATCTAAAAAGCCACTCCCTAAATCATAGAAATGGACAAGGAAAAATTTAACCCCACCATGTCCTAAGATTTAAAATAATTTCTCCATAGATTCTATGATCTCATCTTCATTATTCTTCATTTAAAGATCCAAACTACTCCTTCCATTTTTTAAGCTACCCTGATCACTGGTGACCTCTGCTCTTGCAGATGTATTCTAACCTTAAGATGGGTTAAGATTTGGAATTGGCGTCTGGAGCAATATATCAAAATCTCAATGAAAGACACAACATTTGGTTTGGTTCAGCTCTGTAGGTTCCCCATGTCAGAATCTAAAACACAGTAGTGGACTCCAATCCTTTGCTTGGACACATAGTGGAATTTGAACTTGAAGACACCCAGTGAATTTTCTGCACTGATGGGGAAGCTTGAAAGAGAAACAAAAATCAGTGGTATGTGTCATTTGGAAGTGATTTCAGGACAACCATAAGGATTTCAAGAGCTTCTGGGTGTAAAACCTTAGAATTCATGAGTTGTACTCTGTGAGGCAGAAAGTTCGAGACCTCCCAGCACCTTTGTTTTTTGCTATGATTCAGGAGCCACCATTGACATGTGCCTTGCAACCTTGTTTATTTAATTCACAAAGTAAGTATTAACTTTGGAAGCAAAATACAAGGCAGAAATGGCTCTACATAAATGATAGGGTAAATGTCTAACATTTTTGGCTCCTCTTGGGTCTTAGCCAAAGCTTTATAATCAAGAGAAATTGAAAGGCTTGTTGCTGGTGTCTCCAGGAGTTTGTGAAGCAGCTGAGTTTTCCTAGCTCTACAAGGACACAGGAAACAGAATCAGGGTGCCATCTCCTTCTGAGGTGAGGAGCTTGTCATACCTTACAATAGAAATCTTTCTGCCCTTCCTCGGGGAGTGTACTCTATCTCCCAAGTTCAATGAATCATGTGTATTTATATGTGTGTTGACTAGTTAGATTTTAGAAGCAGAGATAGGGATCTTAAATTTCACCAAATTTCACATGATTTTGAAAAAGTGATCATTATTGAAATACTATGATTTTGTTTAATGAAATTCTGTGTCAATCATTTCTAATGTGTGTGTGTCTGTGTGTATTTGCATGTTGTGTGTTTTACTATTTTTATTCTCTTTCTTTTTTTTTAAAGTGAAGTGTGAGCCGAAAAGTGTTATTTCTAGATTTCTGACTAAAGTTGATGTTCAGTAAATTCACTGGTACTCAGTTTCTGCTTTTCTGGTGTTCCCCAAATTTCCTGTTTTGTCTGCCTCTCCTTCCATACATGCACTTATGCATCCATGGATTAACTGCCTTATCACATATTGTGGATGGTAGATTCTGCCCTGCTGCTCCCAAAGGGAAGCAGGTTTAAATCCAGTCCTTTCCTGCCAGTAGTGTCCTGCCGAGGGTCACACGAATGTCTCTATAACATAAAATGATATTGGAATGGGTAAAACGTGTAAGAAAAACATTATGGAAAGATGCTCCAGCAAAATCTCCCAGGGTCATTCATGTCCCCAACGAGACCTATTGTCTTTAGAGCTGTGAGGCAGGCAAGATTCATTTTCCCGACCCTTCTGTAGGACAAGTCAAAGCTGCCATCAGTTTTCCAAGACCAAAGCTGTAGGAGGTGCAGTCACATGCTAGCAATGACATCAGTCAGAGAGGATTCAACATGGTAGCTGTGGTGGACACCAAAACTAAATGCACAGCTCAGTTTTATTATTACTACAAGCACAGCAGGGCTATTTCAAAAGTCCCCAGTTGCGATTTTTTTAATTCTTCCTCCTAAAATACAGATAGTCATGGATAGATCATTTTTCTTCTCTGTTTTGTTTTAACTAGAGAAACTTGGATGTCGTCCCAATACTGGTTTCTTAGACACTGCAGACCTTACCCTGTTTACTAATGCCCCTCTCCAGCCAGTTTTGGCCACAGCCTGCCTCCCTGTGTCACAGGCACTTGCAAAAGAGTGGCTTGCTACTACATCCCATTTTGTTTTGCTGCCTTGGAAACTGAGTAATATGTAGATGGGTACAATCTCTTTTAAATTAATTTCTCCTTTTTTTTTTTTTTTTTGTATTTTAGGGAAGGATCTACAGGGTGTTCAGGGTCTCACTACTAGATCGGACTCATAGTGATCCACCTGTTTACAGCCTCCCCAGAGGTAGAATTATAGGCATGAGTCACCACCCCTAGTCTCAGTTGCCATCTCAGCATGCCCCGGGAACAGGACCTATGTGGCAGGTCTGGGATCAAAGCCCCAGCTCCCTCCTGCTTTATTCCACTGAGTTATTTGTCCAGCCCTCAGTTTCTCTTTTTGAAACAGGAGAAGATACATAATTTGAAAAAAACATAATGCCACTTAGAGAGAGAGAGAGGGAGAGAGAAAGAGAGAGAACTGAAGAAAAAAACATGGAAATAGAGCTTTTGAAAATGGAAGGGGAACCATCTGGGAGGGATCTAGGAGAAATGAGATGGGAAGGGACCCTAAAAAGAATTAGAATATGCTAACTATACATCTAAATTCCCCAAGATGAATCTAATCATTGTGTACTACAAATATGTACTAATAAAAAATTAATGAGGAATTCTTGAATTTAAAGGCCCCTATATTTAGCATCATACATATATATAACATAAATAATTATAATATATTTAAAGCATTATATATAACATATAATTATATATTTAAATTATTTTATAATTTAAAAATTATAAAATTTATAAATTATAAAAATATAATATATTTAAATATATACATTATATATATGTATTTTAGACCTTTACCAGAGACTTGATTGTATAGGAGTGTACAAAGATGAATGTTTTTGCTTTGTTCACTGACATATATTAAGCCTCCGGATTTATGTGAATATAATGGATGGTAAAATGTTTTGAAACAGATTTGCTAAGCTTTTGCATGCATAAAGTCTAGCTTGATCTTCAGGAGCAGGCAAAGTGCTCCTTGCATTCACAACTGAAATTGGTCATGAAGCTGGAATTTATGCAGGACCCTGTATGTGTGCATTTCACACCATTCAAAAGTGTTGCAAGGAAAGTCACTGAGGGTGGCCTTCCATAAACGGGAAATAAGAGCTTCCTCTGTCTTCGGTTTCTTTCTTTTGTTTTCTTATAAAGTTTTCTTTGCCCATCATGCTTCCCTTCACCCTGTTTTTACTCCAGTTTTTAGAGAAGCCTAACTCAAATCATCTCTATGCCATAGTATGAAATTAGGTGAACAGGAATAAACAGATGGAAATAACTAAGGCTTAATAAGTACATGCTCCCTCGCAGCAAACTTTCCCAAGCTTGGGACTTCTGAGTGTTTTGTCCATACAATTCTGCTGGTGGCCTTCTCGCACACTTACAAGGTGTAGAGCAGCATCTGCAGCCTTCGTCTACCGGAAGCCATCCCCCATGCGCTCTATTCCTTAATGAGAAAAAGTTTTCCAACATTACCAACATCCACCAGTAGAGATGAGAACAATACTTCTCTTGCCTAAAGACCATTTCTTTAGAGAAATGTATGGATTCTCTAAGGGTGTTTATCATTATCAGTCTGATTTTTTCCACTAAAAGAATTTTAGGACTTGCAAGAGATATTTCCTAGGTGGTCTAGAAATGCTTCCAAGGTAACAGATCATTTAACTTCTTTTTGAAGAACTATAGCTCATAGGGTCTCACACCCTTGGACTTGGGTGGAAATTAAATATATCACGTATTTATGAATTGTCTGGACACCACTTTTAATCATATATAACTGAGATTCGACTTTAATCTCATCTTCATCTGTAGTGATCTCATGGCACTTTTAGGTTGTGGAGACACATCATGTTCCTCCATTTAATGAGGACAGATTGATACCGCGTTGTGTCATTATGATATTATCGTGGCAGCTATAATAAGAGAAGCAACATGAGGAGGGTTTATATGTGCCAGTCACTGCAAGTGCTTCATATGGAATAACTCACTTGACTCAACCCTGGGTGATACAGGTGTACAGTAGATAAAGGAGTTTGTGTGATAGTTACCATCATTATCAATACTTGGTTTCAGAGAAAAGGCTTCTTGATCAGTTGATTTCAGGAGAATGCTCTAGGGAAACAGGCAAATAGTTTGTCTGAAGTGCAATCTTTAGTTGTATCAACCATACATTTGCAATAGAATTATTTGTTTACAATTCTGTCTCTCTCTACTAGATTATTTTATTTTATTTATTTATTTTTTTGGGGGGAACTGGGGATTGAACTCAGGCCCTTGTACTTGCCTGTGTCTAGGGAATCCACTAGACTCTTAAATCTCTTGTGAGGGTCTGATATGTTGCTCTTAGTAGCCTTGGTTCTTAGTATGGCAAGCATCCCATTGTGTACTGAATGTATAAAGAAGTAGGTAAAAGAATGAAAGGTGCAAGGTGTTACTCAGGCTGCTATGGTGACACGTCCACCAGCCTGTCATTGTCAGATTAATTTGTTCACACAAGACTTGAACAAGTTCTCTCCTCCACAAGACTTGTTAGAGTATCTAGGTCCAAGTGAAAGAGAGTGGCATTTCTAGGTCACCTTCATTTGTTAAGTGCTTTCTCAGTTGTTACCTCATTTTATGCTTGCATGGACTGGGTGGGTGAGAATAATTTTATTAGTGTGAAAATTAAAACGAGGTCTCAAAGGTGTCATTAAGTCTCTCATTTTGGATCAGTACAGATGATATTATTTGGTCTGAACTCTTTACTTATGGCCTAAGATGCACACTGGTCTGACCTGCACTCTGCCCCAGGAAACTCTGTCACATGAAAGACTATGAATTCTGATGCATGGCTCCAATGGCCTCATTGCTTTTTTCTCTGATTTCATGTGGGATTCTGGTGTCTTGTTTCCTTCATCCTTAAAACAGGAACATTATTGATTTCTTGCATCAGATCACGTCAGCCAGTACTTTGAAATCCTTGAGTGACAGGCCTTCCATAAACAAAAAACACAGCAATCCAGCAACGGTAAACCACTGAAAGAAATAACTTGGGGCTAAAGTGTCAAGTTTAATCCTTTGAATTCTTTTATCTCCAAGCTGAGACAGGGTGGGTATATCTTTCTCTAAACTTCCTAAGAACTACACTGTAAAGAGTTGGGAATTCTGTTTAGTTCTCCTAAAGATAAAGGGTTAAGCAAATCACACCAACTGCCAGCCCATGGCTCCAAGGAGGCTAGGTACATCAAACCAGATGTTCAGACTGCGGAGCTGGGCCCTCCAGCTGTTCTAGGAAAACATTTCTCAGACTAAGAATGAACATCTTGCCTGTCATCATGGAACTGCCCATAGCTTCCAACAAAGGCAAGGCTGGCACTACTTTCAATTTGTTTTGCTATTATTAAACTTTGCTCATTCTTGTGGTCTGTTTCATTTGTGTGTGACAAAGCCTTTTAAAAAGTACATATTTTCACTCTATCTCTCTTTTGGTATTTTCTCAGGGACAATCTTGATTGAGGACCATGGCAATTGCTCAATGGCCAATGGAGTCATGAGACTGTTATCTGTAGGAGGACACAGTTCAGCAATTGCTTCTCTCTGAACACTGCCAGTTTGTGAATACTTCTTACCCCAGTTTTAGGTATTATCTTTAACTCTGTACAAAATATAGTTTCGGACCCTTTAGCATTCCAGAGCAGTTCTACTTTCTGCTGTTTCATCCTTTGTGCTCTTTCAGAGGTTACAAATATAAAATTGCAACAGCTGGAGCACAGTGTTAATAATAAGCAGGAAAAAAAAAAAAAAAACATCTGAATTCACTTAGGCTTTGGACATCAGCCTTTTCCCTTGTGTCTAATTCAGTATGCACGAGTTCTGGTTACCAGGTTGGAGAATAAAATGTCCTAGGACACTGGTGTCTAAAATATTTTCCTTTTTCATTATATCAGAAAAGATGAAATCATTTGAGAAGCATTTTCCCCATTATCAGCTTGCAACTGTGCAATAAAAGTTAGACTAAGTTCCGAAGCAGAGCTCTGAAGAAGCTGATGGCCAGTCCCATGCAAGTGGATGCTAGCGTCCTCAGCATCCCCCTTTGATGGCAGTTTTGACAATGGAAACACTGTTACCTTTGAAATATGCACCATTACGCAAAGAGGTTTTTATCTTGGAACCAAAATAAATACTTTCCTGGTTATAAATACTACAAGAAACCTCAGAAAACCTGGAGGAAATTAGGCAATTGATATGAAGATGACACAGGAGGCTGGTACGTTGGCCTTCTTACTGGTGCAGCCTGGCTGTGACCAGCGAGGCTCCTTCCTATTGTATTCCTTCCACTTAGATAGTCAAGATACGTGGGATTTCTGGGTGTGAGGCATTGCTCACTTTCATCCTTCAAAACATTATCTGGTTATTTGAACAGATGATTGTGTGTATGTGTGTGTGTGTGTGTGTGTGTGTGTGTGTGTGAATAAAGAATCCAGTAATGATTGTGCGTTAAGTCTTAAGCGTCTATGAAAGCAAAACCATGAGTTTCCATAGTGTGCCCTTAGAAGAGGTTCATGGAATCTGCTTTTCATCATGTCCAGTATGTGGATGGCACTTATCTCATGTCAGTTCTCAAAATGCTGACTTGCTCTGCTCTGCAGGAGCCAGGAATCCACCTTCTGTTTTGAAATTGGGTGACACTGAAATTCTTTCCCTGTGCCTGCTCATCTGAGAGTAAAGCTTTGGAAGTCAGTGATGGCCTGACAATGCCCATGTGGGGCAATTAATAACTGAAGACAAATATCGCTAAGGAATGCTTTCTCAAAACAACTTGACTGAAGCCAAATTGTTTTGAGAGACAGAATGGGTACTAGCGTGCCCCACGAGCCCAGAATCACATTTTCCTGGTTTGGTGCCTTCTTGTATGTCTTAATTTGCCTCCTGCTGCTCCTACAGACTTTATTTAGACCACGCTAAAATGAGTGGCTGTTGGACAGCCTTATGATTTGAAATGTCCTAAACACCAACAATTTTAAAAACAATTGGTCAGTCATACTATGGACAATGACAAATTTCAATAAAAGATGGAAATTAATATTCGGTATGTTTCTTGATGAGAATTTCCTTTCTTATCCTTATATTCTTCCTTTAACACATATTGTTTATACAGTGTAGGGGGCTTTATAGTTGGATTTGAAATAACCCCCAAAACTCATGTGCTGAGGGTCCCAGGGCCCAGAGTTGAGCACATTGGGGTTGACTGTGTTGTAACAACTTTATTCTCATCAATGGAATAAGGTCATAGGAACTTCAGAAGATGGGACCTGGTTGGGGAAAGAATGGTTCTGGGAGGGTACCTCAAAGGGCTTATTTTGTCCCATGTGTCTCCCCCTCTTTTTTTCTGGTCCCCAGCCCATGTGAAGTAAGTGCACCCCACTATCAGACCCCTATCACAATGCACTCAGAAACAGGTGTGAGCAGCCCCAGGCTGAAGCAATAAGCCTGAAGAATGTTTGCCTCCTCTAAGTGGATAGCAAACAAATATTTTGTTACAGTTGTAAAGATGCCTCACGAGAGGCTCTCAGTGATCACAGTTAAGCCAGGGAGTTTTCAGGGTGAGAGCATTAAGTCTAGTTGCAGGGAATGCGTGATTCTCATTTGCTCTTCTCATTGATTGGCATTACGAGGTTTTAGAGCTGTAGTGAAAAGCTTGCCCCTTCTATTTATTAGTAATATAAGAAAATCTTTGTCATCATCTTGTTCAGCATAGCAGGCTATGAAAAGCCCAGGGCACAGGCGGTTCCATATGTTTCAGCAATGTCTTATAAGGTCCTGCTCACAGGTGCAGGTCAGCAGAGGAGAGAGAGGTTCAATGCAGGATCACAGCCCAGCATCGAGGTCATCCACCGACTCAAGAAACATTTACTGAGCAGAGTGTCCCAGGGAGCAATATCTTACTGCAAGTACTTATGTAGAGTAAAGCCATGTAGGAAATGGTCAGATCTTGAGGGTAAGACCCACAGGCTGTGCCAAAATGAAAGAGAACTATAAGATGATCTGAAATGCAAAACAGCAACAATATTCCCTTCAAGTGTTCCAATGAAATTTGCGAGAAATTAAAGAAAAAAATGTAACTAAATAGAAATTACAGGGAAAACCCTTCTAGAATTATCTCTATATCTTAAAATTATACTCTTGATAACAATTAAAAGGTCAAAATCCTGAACATTTATCTTTGCTAGGCTCTAACACATGTCTAAATGCAATGCAGCATTTATTATATCCATTAAATCTGTAATTTAAATTAAGGGTGCATTAAAAATATTACAAAGAGAGAATCTGTATGGATACAACAGTGATGAAAGTTTCTGCTCTTATGAAGTTTGTTTTTTCACAGGAAGACAAGAGAGCAAAATGCTGTTTCATTAGCCTGTAGAGCATGCACATAATGGGTAAGGAAGCCACACAGCAGGAAAATAATTTCCTTTATTAGTACATGTTGTGCAGGCAGTGAATTCACTAGCCTGTCAGGTAATTCTTGTTATCTTCTGAGCCTGTCTTCTCATAAAATTAAAGATGATGATTTCCCAGTTAAGCTCACCTTTCACTTTAAAAGTAAAACTGAGACTCAGTTAGAAATTTATATTAATGAAATATACACTCACATCCAAATTCAAAGGGAAGCAGGGAGTCATCACCACTGCACTTTGTGTAGCTAAGGGGTAGAAAAGGGCTGCTGGCCAACACGAAGGTGTTTTTGCGGAGCAGCTGGGGACTTAGCGTAAGTTGGTGTCCTTGTCTGGGAACTGATGGGTACTGGGAAGACAGCAGAGGACATGGCCTGGGCATTGGTGCCCCATGGGGAAGTGCTTAGCCTAGGCATGCTGGTCCTCAGAAGAGGGGTGTTTGCGAGGTGGTCTGATTCAGAGTGGCCGATGACCTCCCTTTCCCTCTGCCTGTCCTCGCTCTCCCTCCTTCTGCCTGCCTGCCCCCATCCCTCTTCCCAGCTTTCCCTCTCCCTGTCTCTCCCTGTGCACCTGGGACAGAGAAGCTGTGTGAGCACCCGAGAAGGTGGCCATCTGCACACAGTGAGGGCTCCGCTGACACCCCGGCTCTGGACTTCACAACCTCTGGAGCTGGAAGCCATATTGTTCAAGTCACCTAATCCAGTGCGTTTTGAGACTGCTGCCTGAGCAGCCTGAGATGGTAGCGGGTGCCACCAGGTCCAGCCACCTGAATAGGAAGGGTGGAGGCAGTGGGAGTGCCAGGGAGCAGAAGGGCCCAGCCCAGCCCTGCGCTTTCCAGAGGCGTGTGTATCTATAGGCCTTCTACAGGTGCTCACTTAGAAAATGAAGGTCGTTATGTCTCAAGTAACAGCATTGGGGGCACTGAAGAATATATAGGTGCGTGTATGCATGCGTGTACGTAAAATGCATATTTAATTTTTCATTTTTAATGCAAGAATGTATAAAAAGACAAGTGGTTCTAAACTCCAACAAAGGTTATTTACTTCCCTGAGACAGTGGTGCAATGACCAGAGCACCAGCTTAGGAGGCAGATCTTGGCTTGGCCCTCCACATTAATTTTCCATTCATGTGGGCAAAACATCACAACCTCATTCTTTCATATAAGTAGCTCTTTACTTCTCTATGTCCTTCTCTTTTTTTCCTCTCCTTCCCACCCCTCCCCTTCCCTCCCCACCCTTCTGCTCCCCTCCCTTCTTTCTCCTTTCCTCCCTCTCCACTTCCTTCTGCCTGCACACAGTGTATATCCAAACCTGCTAGACTCCAGAAGGAAAGAATGGCACCAGTACCACGCATGTAGAATTTGACAACTTGAAAAAGCATAATCTATAAGTGAATGATCCTGATTTCCTCAAAGGGTTCAATTTCCTAGAAATCAAGGGAGATGCTAGGGACATCCAGAACTAGAGAAGACGGCACAGGAGAACTGGCTAAGAAAGGGAAGTGGGGCAGGTGAGGTCCCATAGCTCCTGTGCTAGACGCCCACTGCAGTGGTTTGAACTTCAGGAACCATTTGCGTCAATCATATAACTTGTGAACATTCAGACAGGAGTAGAATGGGGTCTAAAAATTGCATTTCTCGAAAGTTCCTAGTCAAGCAAACACTGCATGCAGGTCCAAGGATTGCATTGTGTGGACCTCTGCCTTAGGGGTTGTTCAGTCAACTGTATCAAGTTTTTCATCTAATCCTGAATTTCTCAATTATTTTGAGATAATTGAGGTTGTATCATAAGTGATTTTATAGCCTATGAAACTTTAATATCTTTTGGTTAAAATGACTTCAGGCTTATCTTTCTAACAATGTCACCTATACAGAGAGTCCTGATGTGTCTCTGTGACATGAGTCACAGACACAGTCCAGAAAGTCCGCATAAACACAGGTGGATCTTTGCAACAGGGGAGAGGGCCCTGTACATGCTCCAGGATGACAGCTCCAGCTGGTGATGAGGAGGAGGAATGAATGTTCTCTTTCTTCTCTAATTTCTCCTGTAATTGTTGTATGAAAACTATAAGCAAGACAAAGTTACAATCAGCACATGACTTGTGCCCTCCTAAGGTGCAGAAGAAAGCACAGGGACTAAGCTAAAGGGTTAGAGAAGGAGAGAAGTGAAATTAACACCAAGGCTGAGTGCAGTCTGATAGAAGACATAAGTAAAAACACAACCTATGGGATGGTAGAATACCTTAGGGGTGCTAGCTTAGGTGGACAAATAAAAAGGGACTTCACAGAAGAAAGCATGCTGAAGCCAGGCTTCACAGAGAACTGCTAACTAGCCACATGCATAATGAGATGTGTGCATTATATACTATTTCAGTCTACTGGATCATTAGAAAGTCCTAGCGCTCTTACAACTGCATCCCAGACACTGTTCTAAGCACCATGCCTGGACTAAGTCACTAAAGTACAGCTGCTGGCCCCATTAAGTCAATGAGGCACATGAAAGAACAAGAACTTACTCATCTGCCCAGGGTCACTAGCTGGTGCTACAACAGCTGATCTGAACTTCCCGCAGTCGGGCCCTGAGCATGTGCCTGAGCCCTTGAACATCCTGGCCTGAGAGAGAAAGGAGAGCATTGCTGAGCATGCAGGGAAGCCTGTTCAAAGCCCATGTGGATGGTAATTCTCAGAGTATTTTTAAGGAATCGATGAGTAAAAGGAACACGTGTGAAGGACAAGGAGAATGGCATCCAGGTAGAAAGCTGGTTGGAAAGCCTTGCAGTAGTCTGTCTTATGATAAGGAGTTTTATTCTACCTTGTAGAGAGTGGGAAGACATTAATAACCTAAGGAAAGAGATACTTGAATTCAGCAAAACACTCCAACACAGTCCAGCACAGCTACATTCTCTTAATTCAATGAACAGAGGGATCTGCTCTAATAGTGTTTGTAAATAGAATATCATGTCTGCACCTGGTACAACAAATAACCACTAAGAAAACAATATGCAATGCATTAATTATTGAATCTGTCCTACTATTTTGATTTGAAACTGTCTCATTGCTATTTGTTCTTCAATAAAATTATGGAAAAAATAATGAAAAAACAAAAGAGAAAGAAAAGAGATAGCTCTCCAGCTAGCAGGCTGGTTCACTCCGAATGTTTAATCCAAGTCAGAGTTTCCTTACTGTGCCCAGCCTGGTTCTCTGGAGTGAGGAAAGAAGATATCAGAACTGATACTTCTGTTAAAATTTTCTTCTTAACTTAAAAAATTAAACTTTTATATGTTTGACTATATAGACCATGTACATGGCATATGCATAGTTCATAAATTAATATGTATGTATTGGTATGTATACTCAATATTTTACTCAACAATTGTTTGAAAACAGTTTGGACATAAGATTGGTTTGGATGTGTAGTCCTTAATGTGTTTGAAGTCATTGAACCATTTTAAAATATATTGAGATCTCTGCATCTTTTTAAAAATATTGCACATTTTCTGCATATATTTGAAATGTAAGACTAATGTGAAAGAAAACATATTTAAATATAATGTTTTAAGTATAATTTCAGGAAGTTCATAGAAATTGAACCAAAATGTGAATGTTTCATGGCAGCCGTAGAGCTCGGTGGACTAAAGTGCCTGCTCAGGCAGAGGGCAGTGGCTAAGGTTTTAAGGATGGGATTGCTGTGCCAGCCCCACCCCTAGGGCACACTGAAACAGCAATCGAAACCTGGCATGGTGGTGCACACCTATAATCCCAGCACTCAGGAGGCTGAAAACAGGAGGATCACTACCAGTCTGATCTGCACGGTGAGACCCTATACATCCTATAGACTCTGTACCAAATACATAAAAAAAGAATATTTTATCTGTGGTAAAGCAAGTTGGGGTGGAGTACAGTAGAGAAACTAAAGAAAGATTTATAAAATAATCAGAGATTTGTTTTAAAATTGAAATTTGTGAATGAGGAAAAGAAGCAGCTTTGGTTGAGTAGACTTCTCCAGTGAACATATGGTTTCGCTCAGCAGGCTTGGGGGCAGGGGTTCCAGGGAGTTGCAAGGCAGGCTGGGCTAAGGGTGGATCGTGCTCAAAGGTCTTGGGGGCGGGGGCCCTGGATGGTGTGGCCCACAGGGAAGCCGAAAGTTCTCCCACACACTCACTGGGCCAGGCTCGGGTGGATCAAAGACCGGAAGAGTCACAAAAGTTCTCACTTGCTTGGCGGGCTTGGGGGCAGGGGTCCAGTGAACATATCTAGAGCTGGCCGTGTGTCATTCAGTGAAACCTACCAACACAATGAAGTGTTTTAGACAGAAAGTCTGCATGGTGTGCAAATTTTTCTCCTATTTCACCCATTGTCTCTTCATGTGTGTTCACATGTGTGCAGAAGGCTTTTGGCTTGATATATCTTACTAGTTCAATTTGGCTTTCACTGCCCATACTTTTGATGGCCTGGCTAGCAAATTGATGCTAAGACAATGTTTTTCTTTCTGCATTTTTTTTTTCTAGGAGTTTTATACTTTCAGTTCTTATATTTACTTCAGTCAATTTTAAATTGATTTTTGTGTAGGGTGTAACATAAAGGCCTAATTAGTTTTGAGGATAGATATCTTGCTTGCCTAAAACTATTATTTTAAGCCTCTCCCCTTCCCTGCTGTGCACTATTGGCATTGTTGGTATATCTGCTGAGTATTACATGAATGAGTCCAGCTTTGAGCTCTCTGTTCTATTGTTCTTCATGTATTACTGTTCTGACCACTCTACCTGCAATAAATGTTGGAATAAGTTAAGCATGCTGCCTCCAGATTTGTTTTCTTTCTTTTTTTTTTTTTTTTTTTTTTTTTTTTTTTTTTTTTTTTTTTTTTTTTTTTTTTTTTTTTTTTTTTTTTTTTTTTTTTGTCTTTTTTTTTTTTTGAGACAGGGTCTCACTATGCAGTTCAGGCTGTCCTTAAGCTCACTTTGTAGCTCAGGCTGGTCTCGAACTCACAACCATCCTCCTGCCTCTGCCTCCCAAGTGCTGGGATTACAGGCCTGCGCCACCACGCCTGGCCAGATTTGTTTTCTTAGTGAGATTGTGTTGGCTATTTGAGATTCTTGGTAATTTTATGAGTGCTAGGGTTATTTGGTTACTTTTCCTATTTCTGCACAAAAACATCATTGGGATTTCAATGGGGATTGCATTGATTTAGTAATATTTTCAATGAACTGGGCCTATTAACAATAATAAGTCTTCAAACCCATGAACATGGTGTCTTTTCTGTGGCTTGTGCTTCTCAGCAATGCTTTCAATGCACAAGTCTTTTACCTCCTAGACTAAGTTTATTTATAAATATTTGTTATTTTTGTTGCTAATGTAAATGAGATTGTTTTCTAAATTTTCTTCTTGGATGGTTATCAAAGCATATAAACAACTGATATTTGTCTATTGAACATGTGATCTGCAAATTTGCTAAATTTGTTTACTTCTAACATTTGTGTGTGGTGGTCACATGCACATTTGTATAATCTTTAGGGTTTTCAATAATTTATTTTATTTTCAAGTTTGGGTGCCTTGTATTTCCTTTTTTAATCAGTTGCTTCACCTGGGATTTCTAATACTGCTATACATTGAATAGAAATAGCCAAAGGAATCCTTATTTTTGTTCCTCATTTTTTAAGGAAAATTTCTTAGTTTCCCACCCCCCACTGTTCATTAGCTAAAAATTATTCACTATGAACTTTATTATGTTGAGGTAATTTACTTTTGTCCAACCTTGTTGTGTTTCATATCATAAAAGATGGGGGATTTTGTCAAATGGGCTTTGCATATTTATTGAGAGAATCACGAAGGTTTTACCCTTCATTCTATTAATGTGATTTGTCACGTTCATCATTTTTGTCATGTTGAACCATCCTTGAAAGTGAGGAATAAGTCCCATGTGGGCATGTTGTATAACCCTTTTACTACCCTATTTAATCCTGTTTACTAGTATTTTATTAATGATTTCCATCTATATTCATCTGAGATCATGGCCTATACTTTTCTTGTAATTTCTTTTTCTGGTTTTGATGTCTCACTTTGATTTATGGCCTCATGAAATGAATTCCCAAGTTTCTGGCCCACTTTTAAATTTTTGGAGGGGTTTAAAAGAGATTGGCACTAATCTTTATTAAATATATGTTAGGATTCACCAGGTAATCCGTGTGATCAAAGACTTCCCTTTCTCAGGAGGCTTTTATATACCGATTTCTTCTCCTTACAAGTTATTTATCTGCCCTATATCTTCATGTTTCAGTCTTGATGACTCTGATGTTGCTAGGATTTATGCATCTTTTTCTGGGCTGTCTGATTTGTTGGTGTATACTTCTTCACAATGCTTTCTTGTAATCTTTTATATTTCAGTTGTGACATCCTTCATTCTTTCATGACATCATTTGTGGCTTTGTCCTTTAGTGTTTAGTCTTATTTTAGCCTTCTGTTAATTTTGAACTTCTTTTTCTAACTTTTGAGATGAACCTTAGGATATTTATTTGAATTCTTTCTTCTTTTTTTTTAATGTAGGCATTTGCCACTATAAAGTTCCTTATTAGTACTGTCTTTGCTTTATCCCATATGCTTGGCATGTCGTGTTTTCCTTTTCATTTGTCTCCAGATATTTTCCAGTTCCCCTTTTGATTTTTTTCTCTGAACCATTGATTGCTATTTAGTTCCCACATACTTGAGGCTTTCTCATTTTCCCTCCTGCCATTGGCTTCCAGTTCCATTCCACAGTGGGTAGAATAGATACTTGATAGGATTTTAATCTAAAATTTGTTAAGATCTGTTCAGTGAACTAACTTGGGCTCTAACATGGAGAATGTTCTGGATGCACTTAAGAAGAGCTTATATGTTTTTGCTCTTTGTTAAAATATTCTGTAGATGTCTGTTAGATCCACTTTGTATTTAGTGTTGTTAAAGCTCTTTCTATTAATTTCACATCTGGATATTATTTCTGTTGTAAGTAGATTATTATGACCTATTATTTCTGCCTTTAGTTCTGTTAATGTTTGTCTTATGTATTTAAATTTTTAATGTCATGGGTGTACATGTTTATATCTGTTTCCTCCTAGTGAATGGAATCATTTATCAAAATATAATATATTTAGTTTTTCTGTGAAAGAGCTTTTTGATTTATTGTCTTTTTGTCTGGTGTATAACCACCTCTACTTTCTTCTTGCTAACATATGTATAAGATATGCGTTTCTGCCTTTTTGTGTCCATTTAATTCTAAAGAGAATTTCTTACACACAAGATACAGTGGATATTATTTTTAACCCATTCAGTATCTCTTTTGTAAATTAAGATGTTTAATTATGTACTATTATGAAATTATTAATAAAAATGCATTTGTTGTTAATTGTTTTATAGCTGTCTCATAGACTTCTTTGTCTTTTGTCTTTTTTATGTATTCAGCACAGGGTTTACAGGGTCTCACTATATAGATGGGACTTGCAGTGATTCACCTGTTTCAGCCTCCCAAGCACTGGGATTACAGGCACCCATCACCGCACCCAGTCTCAGTAGCTCTGGAGCCAACATGGCAATCTGAGCTTTAACCCTCCCTCACCCCCATCCCTGCATCTGCCTAACAGGCTTTTTTCAATTTTTTTTTTTTTTTTTTTTTTTTTTTTTTGAGAAGATACCAAGAATTGAACCCAGGACCTCACACTTGCTAGACAGGTGCTGTGTCACTGAGCTAAATCCCTAGCTCTTTTTTTTTTTTTCTTTAGTATCTTGCACTTTGTTTCACTGATATATTATAATGGCATTGCTTTATTCCTTTCTGTTTCTTTGTATATCTTCTATAGGTGAACTTTACTTTGATTATTATATGCCTCATATAAGACACCTTATAGTTGTAAACATTTATTTTAAGTTGACAATAACTTTAATTGCCACAAACTCTTACACATTCACTTTTCCCACTCTCCCACATCTTATATTATTTGTATCACAAATTACATTTTAATATCGTCTGTTGTTAACATTTTTATAGTCATAGATATTTTATACTTTTATCTCTTATTAATCTACACTAGAGCTAGAAGTGCTTTGCACATTCATATTGTTACTGTTGCCAAGTATCATTTAGGGATACGTTTCCTTAGCACTGGTTTCTCTGGATAACTGTTTTTTCCCCCTTAATGTTGATGGATAAGATTGCTGGGCATAGTATTTTGGTTCAGATTTTTGTTTCTGTTTCAGAATTTATTACTTAACTTATATTAGATGTATGAGAAAAATAATCCTAAACATTTGGGGGGCATTTTATATCCAAAATATCGCATCTCTTTTTCTGGCCTGCATTATTTTTGGTGAGATATTTTTATGTGGGGCTCTCTTTTATAGTGTTATTTTCTTTGTTGCTTTCATATTTTTCTCAAGTTTTTGGCAATTTGTTTAGCAAGTATCTTGCTGAGGACTCTTCCTTTATCTTTGTTCAAGCTCACTGGGCTTCTTGAATACAGATGTCCAACTCTTTATCTGGATTTGGGGAATTCGGGGTCGTGATTTTGTCAACTAACTTCTCTTGCTTTCCTTCCCAGACTCTCATACTGATGTGTTAGGCAGCTGATGGTGTATTGTAAGTCTTTTAGACCCTGTTTTTAGTAGTTTGATAAATATTTTTCCAGTTTTTGTTGTTGTTGCTGTTTGTTTGTTTCATGAGTATGTGTTTGCAGTTTATAATGCTTACATTCCTCATGGGGAGCTAATAGGCACCAGAATGCTTTTCAGTTGTTTTCCTCTTGCTTTTCATCCGTTTTCTTCATCTCTTGGTCCCCTTGCTTTCTGCCTCCTTATTTCCTGTTGTCTATCTTTCATTTTCCTCTATAATTATTTTGGGTTTCTCGTGTATGAGAAACCATGCAATATTTAAGCTTGTATGTCTGATCTGTTTCACTTAATATCATA
The DNA here is from genome assembly GCA_004027165.1 of Ctenomys sociabilis. Taxonomy (NCBI): domain Eukaryota; kingdom Metazoa; phylum Chordata; class Mammalia; order Rodentia; family Ctenomyidae; genus Ctenomys; species Ctenomys sociabilis. The sequence continues at coordinate 55,481 of PVKA01011214.1, forward strand.
GATTATTGTAAGTGTCTATTTTTGAGTTTGCTGATTCTTCTACGTGGTCAAACCTGCTGTTAGATTCCTCTTGTGATTTTTCTATGTCAGTTATTGTGCTATTTGGTTCCAAAATTTGTTTGGCCATTTTTCATAGTTTTTGCTCATTGCTTATATTTTCCCTCATGTATTATTTTTCTGAGCTTGATGAAATCCTTTATGATGGTGAATTTGCATTTTTGTCAGATAACTCATACAACTTTCTTTCTTTAAGATTGATTTTGGAGATTTATTTCATTCCTTTGAGTGGCCTAAACTTTCTTTATCTTCATATATCTTGTCTTAGTTAATTTTCTCTCATTGCTGGTACAAAATACCTTATACTCAAATTAAAGATGAAAAGGCTATTTAGCTTACAGCTGGTAGATGTTTCAGTTTATACTCAGCTAACTCCAAGGCAGGGTGGTGTGACTGGGGGCAAAAGTTCATGGATGTGGAAGATAGCAAAACCATGAGCAGAAGAGATGAAAGGGCAGGTGCCAGACTCTTCCCTTACGTCATGTGCAGGCTACCTGCCCTAGGGCAGGTGTAGCACTCACATTCCCAATCACAGCACTAGACAATGAACCAACCACAAACTCTAGCTTCATCCACCTTCAAAAGCCTGCCCCCTCGACCTCACGAGGCTTTCGGGGGAACATTCACACAGAAGGCCCGCCCTGTGTTGAAATTCTGTGTTGGGATGCAGCACAGGGTGCAGACCTCTCTCCCAGTCAATGGGAACCATCTTCTCACAGGGAAAGCCTTCAACAGTCAGCCTGGCTTGAGATTATAGGAGCTGCCTAAGCTTTTCCGTGAATGTGGCTAAAGAAAAGAAACCTTATTCCTTGTCGCAGGAGCTCCACTCTCGGTCTGGTATAGAGCGGCTAGAAGGCCATCCCGATTTTCATTTCCAGTATACTCTAAGGTCATTTAGAGCACAGTCTAAGCGTCACTTAGAGTACGCTGGGTCTCATCAGTTCTCTAAATTGAAGGAGACAGAAATCAGTCCCTTGAGTGACCTCCCTAAGAGCTTGACTGTTGCTATTAGTTTTCCCCAAAGAAAAGCCTGTCAAATCGTGTCAGCCTTTGTCTCCTCTACCATATCACCTCTAGTACAGTAGCAAACCACTGAGATCTCTCTTATTCTTAGTGCTTTTACATACCTTGTGTGTGTGCCAGTTTCTATTACCACTCTTAAGACAGGCAGGTTCAGAATCTGGTTCCTTCTGCAGCCTCTTTAAAGCACTGGGACTTTGGCCATGTGTTTCAACTTTCTCTATTAGCAAAAAAGTAAAGAGCTCAGGGTTCTCCTTTTCTGTGTCCACCATGAGCTGGCTTTGAGCACCCTCCTCAGAAGTCTAAATGCTGCTGTAGGGTATACTCTTCTTTGTCTGTCCTAGGAAGCCCCCTCCCAATGCTGCACCTTGGTGGTGGTGGGAACGAGCATGAGTACCATGATTTTCCTGCCAGTGCCGAACCCTGTATAGACCTATAGTTCATAATTGTCTTCTCCGGTTTCTGTACTTTTCCCCAGAGGAGCTGGCCTGTGCATGGATCAGTCCATATCTCTGTGGCAGGAAGGAGGAACTGGCTCCACCATCCTGCTAATATCACTTTTCATTTTGCTACTTTTATTTAGCAAATTTAGTGGACACTTTCTAAGGAAGTGTTTGATTACTATTTGATACCACTCAGGAACTGAGTTAAGAATGTGATAAAAAATACTTTTAATGGTATTTATCACCTTAATATAGTTCCTTTTTATGGCTCATTAATTATCTGACAAACATCCCTAAGTATTTGAATAGGTTTTGTAACCTAATAAGGTTTCTCTAAACATCTCTCAAACTTTTAATTTGTGCATTAACTTCATGAGAATTAAAAACTTAAATCAATTATTTAATTTTACACAGTAATCTTAGAATTATAAGACTGATTAGCCAAGTCCTCCATTTCATTTAAATATCAAATGCCTATCATTTGGAATGACAGATTTATAATTCTACTGAAAATTAAAAATCAAATGATTATGTGCTACCCCTTGAAGAATTTGACAACAGAATTTTTCTTATGAAATCTTGCTCTCTCCCCACCCAAACTGATACCTGTTATTTTATGAACTAAGGTTAATCTGGCATGGCTGATAGCAGTGACAAAGGCTGTTTCTCACTGATCAGACAATTGTTTCTGAAATCTTCAGGTTGGGGATTTTTCTCTTAGCTGGGTTTCACACTTCATGCTCTAATTCTAGTCCTCTGGGCTTCTCCTTCCTCAAGTTAGTCAGCAGTGGAAACTTCAGAGAGGCAGGCCAGGGTGGGGCAGAGTTCTGCTTTTGGCAAAGCTTACTGATGGTGGGAAGGTACTCTGAATTTGTTTGTTGTTTGTTTGTTTTAATGTATTTAGTATAGGGCTTCACTACACAGAGCAGACTGGTAGTGATCCTCCTGTTTTCAGCCTCCCAAGCACTGGGATAACAGGAATGCACCACCACGCCCAGTCCCAATTGCCATCTCAGCGTGTTCTGGGGACAGGGCCAACAAGGCATTGGAGGGGATTGAACCCAGCCCTTGCTTCTGCCTCAGTGAGTGCTGTAATCTGCTGAGCTATCTGACCTACTGCAGTACTCTGAATTTGACCTCTTTGTGTGGTGTCAGTGGAGTGATGTGGTGCTGAGATTGTTCTGATGTTATCAAAGGCAGTGATCGTTTCCTGGCTCTTTCTGGCCCTGAATTTTAAAAGAGAGAGAGCTGAGTGGCTGGTGGACTTACACTCCTCTTCCAAATTAAGGCAGGGGAAAAAGGCCTTCTCCAGCATTACTGTTGCGGTTTGTGTCTAGTTGTCCCCCAAAAGTGTCATGTCATGTGGTCATGGGGTGGAAACCTCTAGAGTTTGTGATTAACTCATGATCCACTGGGAGTATGTGTGATCCAAGGCTAGTACTATGGATTTTAGTACTGCTGGGATAAAGGGTGTGAGTACTTCCCCCAGCCTGGGGCAGAGAGCCTGAATGCATTTTAAGAGACAGAGAGACAGACTTTCTGAGCGATTGCTCCTTGTCATTGTTGCTGTTTGACCTCCATGAGCTGCTGCTCTCTGACCTGTGCCCCTCTGCCTTGGAGCCAGCTGAATATGGACTGAAACCTTCAGTAACTGTGAGCTAAATAAGCTTTTCCTTCCTTCATTTTGGGTGTTGGGTGTTTGTCCCAGCAATGAGAGAAGAGTAACCAAGACAGTATTTGGTACTGCAGGAGTGGGGTCATTGCTGTGACTAAACCTGACCATGTGGATTACAAGATTTTGGGACTGATTTACGGGCAGAGATAGGAAAGGTTCAGAGATGTCACCCACAAGCGAAGCACTGGAACAGCTTCGGCTGTTCTGTTTGGGAGATTCTGGTGAGAGCTCAGAAGACCAGGAGGCTGATAGAAAGCCGGCCTGTGAAGACCAGGCAGGGGAGGTTTCTGCTGGGAAGAAGGACTGCATTGGTTGTTGGACTGGATGATTTGTGTTATGGTTTGGCCAAAAGACTATCTGAATTTTGCTCATGTCCAGAGATTTTTGCCTGAGACTGATTTTAAGCATGGTGGACTGACCAATCTGGCAAAAGGTATTTCAAAGCAGCCAAATATTGGGGCAGTGACCTGGCTGTTACTGGGGGCTGTTAGCCAGATTTATGTTGAGAATGAAGAGCAAGGAGCCCAGAAGGATGGTCAAAAATGTTGCGAGTTTGACCAGAAAGGAAGCACTAAGAAAGCTGTGAACTGCAAAGATGGAGCTGAGAGGATCTCCATTGCCAGGAAGGAACAAGAGAATGGAAAGGGGGCAGGTCTCCACCTTTTGCAGCCTCAGAACTGCAAAGGTCAGGGACTTTGCCTTGAAACAAAAGCTGCAGAGCCCCGTGTTCCAGAATGGCGGCAGCGGCCACACCACATTCCAAAATGGCGCTGGCATGGAGAATTTGCTCCTCAGAATCAGGGTCAGAGTGCTCAGCCACCCAGGCACTCAACCCCTACAGCCAAGAGAAAGGAAAGCCTGCTACTGCTCCAGCTGGCAGCAGACCTCGGCGTCATCCACGAGGTAAGGGTTTTAGGCCTGTGCAGAATGCAGGGGCTCTGAGGTTAAGAAGGCTTCCACCCTGATTTCAGAAGAAGGCCTGGGAGCCCAGGCAGCGTGCCCCCGAGAGGGCAGTGTGTGAAGCTGTGAGAGAGAAGCCTATTCAGTGGAAACCACAGAAGTTTGGAAAAGCCAGGAATGTGGATCATCTAAGGGAAACTGCAAGGAAGGAGCAAAGCAGGCCTGAGAAAGAAGCCGTGGGAGCTACAACCACCAGAAGTGCCATAGGGATGGAGCCATGTGGGGCCTTTGGAGCTCACAGCTCAGTGCAGACCGCTTCAGATGTTCCAGTTGGAACTATGGGATTCAATGTTTGCTCTGCTGGATTTTGGACTTGTGTTGGTCCCAGTATTTTGTATTCCCCTGTCGTTTGCAACTTTTGCCTTTGAATGTTGGATGTGCTTAGCTTTTCATTTGTACAGGGGCTCACAGTGAAAGAGTTTACCTTGAATCTTGGAGAAGACTTGGGACTTGGACTTTTCAGCAATGCTGAAGCTGTTAAGATTTCTGGCAACTCTTAGAGATGGACTAAAATGTCTTTTGCACAAAAGGATGTGAATGAGACTTTGGGGGTCAGGGTGGAATGTTATGGTTTGTGTCTAGTTGTCCCCCCCCCCCAAAGCCTCTTGTAGGCATGGGTGGGAATTTCTAGAGTTTGTGATTAACTCATGATCCACTGGGATTATGTGTGATCCAAGGCTGGGCTTATGGGTCTTAGTACTGCTGGGATTATGGGTGTCAGGACTTCCCTCAGCCTGGGGCAGAGAGCCTGAATGCACTTTAAGAGACAGAGAGAGACTTTCTGAGCGATTGCTCTTCGTTGTCATTGTTGCTGTTCAGCCACCATTGAGCTTCTGCTCTCTGCCCTGTGCCCCTCTGGCTTGGAGCCAGCTAAACATGGATTGAAACCTCCAGTAACTGTGAGCTAAGTAAACCTTCTCTTCCCTCATTTTGGGTGTTGGGTATTTGTCCCAGCAACAAAAGAAGAGTAACAGACAACTACTGATGCCTTTGTCCATAATAAAGGCTCCCATTCAGCTTCACTGTTTCTTTATTATTTCCTGTTTTATTCCTTTGTCAAAAAGTCTTGATATACAGGATAATTTTCCCACAATTCTGTTCAATTTTTATATTACCAATGAATTATTATTGATATACTTTAAGATGGAAAATATCGCTTTTGCTTTCCTTTCCTTCTGACCTTTACAGTTGAGCTGAAGAGAACTAAGAAATAAATCTGATAGTTCTGACTTCTGCATATTTTAGAAAGTGATCTCTGTACTCTAAGTACATTATTGCTAAATTTTGTTTTTCTAGAAATTTCTGTGATATTACATATACAAAAATCCTGTAATTACAAAACTAGCATCACATATACATCTTTAAAAGCATTTCTATGTCTCTTAATAATATAAGTTTTTAAACACAGTCAGTTTTACTATTTTTTGTGGGGTGTGTGTGAGGGGTTGAAGTCAGGACCTTGTCCTTGCCAGGCAGACACAAAAGTTGAGCTACATCTCTGGTCTAATTTATCTTATTTTAAATAACCATTGTTTATAATTTATCTCTTTACAACATAAAATGCTAGTAGCAAGTTATGAAGCAACACCATATTTAAAAATAACTTAATTGAAGTTCAGTTAAAATTTGAACATGTGTAGCAGGGGTGCCCCAGAGGAGTATATGACTCATGACCATTTATATGGAAATGGGTGCGGCAGGTGTTCTGAGGAAGGAAGGGTGATGCCAAGCTGGAGGTGATGCATGTGCGCTTAAGGCGAAAGAAAGCTCAAGTCACTAGGAAACAAAGAGACCCTCAGGCAACACAGCATCAACTGGGATGGTGTGAAGTAAGTCTTTTTTTTTTTTTTTTTTTATATATATATATTTTTTTTTTCATTTATTTTTATTTTATTGAAATACAAATGTCAATCAGACAGTTTCAAAACACCATAACCATACAGAGTCGATGAAATAATACATTGCAAACTGTTTTCATAATGTTTTGGTATTGTACAAGGTGCATACATGATATTATATTTACAGTTATTTATGTGGCTGAATTATATCACAGATTCAATAATTATTTACCTAGT
>PVKA01011215.1:0-13380 GCA_004027165.1 Ctenomys sociabilis
AAATAAATTAAAAAATAAAAATAAATAAAATAGATACTCCTGTTTATTATGCCAGTATTTTTCTTTAAAACAATTGCTAAATAACTAAATAATTTAGAAATGTATATTTATACATTTAGTTTAAAAGATGATGCAAATATTTCTGAACTCCAAATAGATTTAGCATTTTTTACTTAACCTTGCAACAATAAATATGAGATAATAAATGTATGGTATCAGCTAATCAAATATATACTGGAAATAGTTGTAGATTTTTACTGATTTTAGTGCATCTATTTATCTCCACTATCCGTAAAGTTGGATGATATTATTATCTACTTTGGTTTTTTAAATAATTTAGGACAGGGTCTAATTGTATAGGGCCTCACTTGGAGATAGGCCTCAGAATGATCTGCCTGTGTTCAGCCTCCCAAACATTGGGATTACAGGTGGGCATCACCATGCCCAGTCTCAATCTCCAGTTCAGCACACCCCCAGGGTGGGGCCAGAGTGGAATGGTGGGTTTCCTCTGCTGAGCTACCAGGATGGCCCTATTATCTACTTTTCATTGCTCAGGAAGTTAAAATTCCTGAAGGTTAAGTAATTGGCATAAATTGCTGGGGTGCAGGAACATAACATATTATACAGATGCAACATATAATATATTATATATAATATATATATAATGTATCATATATTTCATATATTTATGTTCACTATTAATTATAGTATACCACCTATTTTATCAATACATGTTTTCTGTATTCCGTAAAGTAACATATCAGTTACTTTCTTTGTGAGGATTTTTACAAATACATAGCACAGTCTAATTTTTTCACTCCTTTTCCCTTATATCTCTTGATCTCCTTTCTATCTTCTTGTCTCCTACTGTCTCTAATTTTACTCCTGAATAATTTATGCTTCGGGTTTTGTGATGGTTTGTGTCTAGTTGTCTCCAATAAGCCTTATGCAGTCATGGGCCTGACTTCTAGAGTTGTGATTAACTCATGATCCACTGGGATTATGGGTGCGAATGCTGCTGGGATTTTTGGGTGTGAGTACTGCACCCAGCCTGGGGTGGATAGCCTGAATGCAATTTAAGGGAGACTGACTTTCTCTTTGTAGCCATTGCTGCTGTTACTCCTCCCTTTTGCTCTCTGCTCTTTGCCACTAGAATGAAAAGTTGCTCTCTGCCATGTGCCACTCTCTTTTGGAGCCAGCTGAGTATGGACTGAAACCTTAATTGACTTGTGAGCTAAATAAACTTTTCCTTCCTTCATTTTAGTTGTTAGGTATTTGTCCCAGCAAAGAGAGAAGAGTTACCAAGATACGTTTCCTCATATGAGAGAAAATAGGTGACATTTAAGCTTGTCTGAAGATTTATTTCAATTAATATTGCATCCATTCTCATACAAATGACTCAAGCTTATCTTTATGGGAGTGTAGGACTCCATTCTGTGTCAAGACATCTTCTGCTTTCTCCATTCATATATTGATCCACATAAAGGCTACTTCTGAGGTGTATCTATTACAGATTTTCAACTATACACACATGAATTGTATCAGGGTTCAGCAGAGAAACAGATTTCTAAAGGATGGACAAGGTAAGCTTAGCATGGCTTCCCACAGAACGAAATGTGGAAGAATTTAAAACAGCTTTCTGTCCTTGGAGATCTGAGGAGGCAGCCAAAAGTCAAAGACCTGGAGCACACTGCAGAGCCCTAAAGAGAAGCTCTTTGCACGAGCTGAACAGTGTGCTTCATAAGGCTGGAGAGTCCACACTAAAGGCTAAGGAGGCTGAGCTAGATGCCTGCAGACAGATGTCCCATGGCAATGGCAAAGTGTGGCTCTCTTCTAGGAGAGTACAAGGGAGAGCTCCTCCTGTCCCTTTCCATCCCATCTAGGTTCAAGTCCATTGGTGGCACTGCCTGTGCTCACACATGGGGTGAACCTTCCTTTTTCAATTGGTCAGTCATCCAGGCACACTCAGATCTACGCCAGACCAATCTATGAGGAATTTCTTACTCGCGTTGTTGCCAGCATTAACTATCACAGGAGTGCCTGGTCAGTGTAGTATGATGCCTTTACCTCTTTCTGGAAGATACCTAGAAAGGGAATGGCTGGGTCCAGTGGAACTTCTTCCTTCAGATTTTGGAGGACTCTACATGCTGATTTCCATAAAGGTTCCTTTCCCACCCAACCACATGCAGCCTTGCCAGCATTTATTTTATTTGATTTATTAATCATGCTCATTCTTTCTTGATCAAATTAGGAATTTCAGTGTTGCTTTAATTTGCATTTTTCTTCAGAGAGCTTGCACATTCCTTCTAGTATTTATCAGCCTCTTGTTCATCTCCTGAGAAGTAGCCGTTCATTTCCACAGCCCATTTACTGATTGGATCTTTTATTAGTAGTATTCTAAATTTAGTGAGTTCTTTATATATTGGAGAAATTAGTCTCCTAACTAAAAAAATAGTTGGCAAAATGTTTTTCTACTCTCTATGTTGTCTCTTCAGTCTATTGGTTGTTTTATTTGCTGTGTAGAAGATTTTTAATACGCTCCCAGATTTGATTCTCCATATTGTTTGTTGTGCACTGCTGATTCTGTTTATAAAGTCCTTTACTAAACTTGTAACTTCAAAGATCTTGCCTATTTTATTTGCAGAAGATTACGTGTTTACACTTGGCATTCAGATGTTCGACCCCTTTTGATTTTTGTGTAGTACATCATGAGACATGTGGGTCTAGATTAAGTCTTCTTCAAGTGGATAGCCTATTTTCCTAGCATCATTTTTAAAAAGATTATCTTTTCTCCATTGTATGTTTTTGATCTCTTTTCAAAGATCAAATAGATGAATTGCTATGCTTATTCTCTAGCTTCTATTCCATTCCACTGATTTACTGTCTGTTTTTCTTTTCCTTTCTCATAAGCATGTTGATTTTGTCACTGTAGCATTATAACACAATTTCAAACCCCCAGTGTTTCCCACTTTGCTCTTGTTACCCAGGATTGGTTTTGTTGTTCCAGATCTCTTTGGGTTGTATATGAATTTCAGGTTTGTTTTCCATGTTCTTTGAAAAATGTTATTTATATTTTCATTGGGAGAGTTTTAAATCTCTATGTTAGTTTTGGAGTTATGGTCATTTTAGGGTGTTTATTTCACTTTTCACTTATAAATTATATTTGCTGTAGTAGGTAGAAGCTATAGTTAATGAGAAAACAATTTTTAAGTGTTGTAAAGAGATAGCAATTTAGTAATTCAGTTTAATGTTTTTAATGCTTGTATTTTTTAATTAACTAATTATTTAATTTTTTTTTTTTTTTACTTATTTTTGCGCTATATGGGATCAAACTCAGGACCTTGTGCTTGCCAGGCACATGCATATGTTGCTGAGTTATCTCCTCAGCCTATTTATACCACAATAACAATGACATAAGATTTCTAATATAGTTAGATATTTTAATCATATTTATTAATGATATTGAAAAATTGCTCATGGAACAAAGTGTACTATAATAACTCAATTCCTGAATAAATTCTGTTGTATTAACCAAGTGGGTAAATACCCAAATATTAGTGAGATAATGTAGGAATCTAAAAAGACCATTTAAGATTTCTTGGCCTTCTCTCCAGGAGTGCTAATGAGCAAACAGGCCTTTGATTATGTTTGGGTATATGGCTGCTAAAGTTATGATTCAATGGACATTTATTTAATTAAGAGGGAGATTATGCAAGTAGGCCTAGTGAAACTTTTCAACCAGATAATTCTTTCCCCTTGGATTCCAGGGAAAATTAAAGTTGGAAAGAAAAAGAAAGATTCCTTGTGCTCCTGCTTGCTTGAACAACAACATAGCCCTTGAAGTAGCAAGGAGAGAGCCAGGGCCAAACACAGCAGAGTCCTTTCAAGACCTGAGAGAGACCCTGGGCCAAGAGGCAGAAGAGACGTGTGGCTCAGTCCTACCAGACAAGAAATGGTGGCGACAGCCTCAGTCATCAAGTGGGCGGACTGCTTCTTTGCGTCCTTCCAGGAGCTCACCTAGCTGTACTGCTGAAGCCCCGGGCAGACCTCTGGGAGGAATGCTCATGGATTTACAATGCGTGAGACTGTGAGCCAACAAATATATATTACTGAAGATATTTAAAGTATTATAATTTGTTCAATAATGATTCAAAGATATTTAATATAGAACGTAACAGTTCATTTATCATGAAATTTGAGAATAATAAAACTAAATATATAACTTAACTTGATAATTTTTAGGAGGCCTTGCCATGAAAAGTAGAATTTCAGTTAATAGACTTAAAATAATATTTACTAAAATTATATTTGTTGTTCCAAATTTCATATATGAATATGAATTCGTATTATGTATATGAATATATACATAATAATAAAATTCTCAAATATCATAAAACAATTAATCATATAATATTCACAATTATAAAAGCAAAATGCACATATATATATGTGTGTGTGTGTGTGTGTATATATATATACACATACAAAGAACTTTCAAAGAAAGCTTTGAAACATTAACACTGATTTCAGCTGTATACTATTATAAAGGGCGCACTTTTGTTTTTGTCTATATAGGGGCACTTAATGTAATGTTCCCTTGCTCACAATAGATAACATTACCTAAAACAATGCCAAAGCTTTTAGACACTGTTTTTGTTTTGGTTTATAAATCTCTTATCTGACTTTCTACTTTGACAATTAGAAATGCTTCTTTCTTTCCATTTATGTCTCACAATTTTTTTCTTTCTTCATTTCCAATCCCTCTTTTCCCCTCCTTTCTCCTCTCCTCAGTTGCCTTTTTCCACCACCTGATCCCTTCTCTCTCTAGTTGCCTTTTTCATTGAAGTAGACTAGAACTTTGTGGCAGTTTATGTAGAACTAACCTATCCTTTTGTACTTTAGTAACTCCTTAGCATAATTCCTTCTTTGCACTTTTTGCCATTCTGTGGGTTTGCTTAACCATCTACCACCTAAGAAACTTTGAGTTACTATGGGAAATTTACAACGACATGATTTTATTAGGATAAACAGCTAAGTATGATGATGTAACCATTCAAAAGGTGATGACATGTTACATAATTTTATCATCTCAGATAGACTAGGAAAAATATACTTTAGTTCAGCTTTTGTTTCTACCTGAAGTACAGAGAGAAATGTTTACAAATTGTTAAGCATCATAATTTTAAGTGCTATTTTTGAATGTATCATAATACATCCTTCTTAGTGGAGATATGGAACATACTACTTGAAGGAGCATGCTTGTTGCACTTCAGCACATGAGTACAGGTCACACAACTACAATGACTTGGAAAATATTAGTTCTATATATTAATCTGATTTGTACATGCATTCAGATTACATAAGATTAGAATATATATGTTCATCTTACAGGAAGATAAATAAAATATTAGCCTGAGAAACATAAAGGGACAGAGTCAAAGACAGAAAGAGAAACAGAGAGACATAAATTTATTAAGGAATTTGCTAAAGCTCTTGTGGAGATTCAGAAGTTCAAGATCTTTGGATGAAAATCTGGAGACTTAAGCTAATGATACAGTTCTGGTCCAAACTAAGAGATAGAAAACTCTGTTTACTCTTTCAGTTTCTTACACTAGACAGAGAACACAGTGTTTACATGTGTGGGCCTAATGCATTTCAGTTATGAGTGTGATCTCTGACTGCAATCACTTACATACAGAAGATATGAATTTATCTTTTTTATACTGAGTAGTACTCTATTGTATAAAAATATTAAATCTTTTTTAGTCATTCCAACTTCTGTATCATTTCTAATGTTTTTCTTAACCTTTTTTTTTTTTTGTATTCTCAGTAAAAACAAAAGAGAAGAAAAAGTAAAGAAACAAATAAAAAAGCAGCATCATACTTGTCAGTCTAGATCTGAAGGTCTGAGAGAGGATGTTTATAGGTTTCTGCTTGAATCCCAACATATAGGCAAGGAAAATCTTATAGTCTATGTGAAACACAGATAGAAAGATAGGCAAGGTTAAATACACTTCTGTATTGTTCAGCCTGTTGGTCTATTTAAGGCCTCAACAGACTGAGTGAGTCTCATCGACATTTTGACTTTTTGCTTTATCTTTCAACTCAATTGTTAGCATCATCCAGAAATACCCACGAGGCACACCTGAAGAAACATTCAACCAAATAAACAGGAACCCCGTGGCCCATTAAACTACAGAGGATCTGTAAAACTAAGCACTATTTTCTTTGTCAGAGTAGTTTTGTAATTGTAAAAGATAGATGATCTCTCAGTATTCTTTGAAAATGAGGTTAATAGTTTTACTTCCTCTGTACCATTTATTTTAGTTTCTGTTCCTGAGACACAGACTTTCTAAGTTGTTCGAAATAGTTTTGAGGTCATCATACAGATGAGGCTATCAAATTTGTGGACATCCTCCTGCCCCAGTCTCCGAAATGCTAGGATTAAAGGCATACACTATCAAACACGATTTATTTTAACTTCAAAAGAAATAATCCATGTAGCATTCTAAAAACAGTATCAAATGAATAGTAATAATAGCAATTAATTAATCAACAGTAGCTAAAATAAAATGCCTTCATTGTTTTTATCAAAGTATTATCATATGTATCTTTACTTCCATGAGAAAAATAGTAAATTGCATTGCTGAGACAAAATACCCAATGGCCAGTGTTAAAGGAGGAAAGTCTTATTTTATTTATTCATTTTATTTTTTATGTATTTATTAAATGTTCTATAGTGCCTCACTGCACAAATCAGACTCATAGTAATCCTCCTACATTCAGCCTCCCAAGTGCTGGGATTATAGGATTATAGGCATATGCCACCACACCCAGTCAGGGAAAGGTTTGCTTTAGCCCACAGTTTGTAGAATTTTTACCCATCATTGGCTGGCTCAAAGACTGGATGCAAGACACGGGGACATGGCAGAGGAGACACCTTCCCCTGAAAGAAGGGAAAGAACAAGCTTCATCATAATTTCATTGAATGATTAAATAGACAAAATATTTCAATAACAACTTACTTTAATATTTGTATTTCTTTCAAAGTAAAGGACATAAGTTTGTTATAATATATAATTAACAATGTCAATACATTTTATGTAATATTTTAAATTTTAAAAGCAAATATCTGAAGTTATCACTTTATTCTGTCATTTAATCTCAAGTATTTTAATTACCTTATTAAGGAAAGGCAAATTGAATGTTAATTATAGCAATGTCAATTTTTATACTAGTATTTATCCTCTTTTCACTCATTGCCTTCCACTAAACTTGCAAACAATTGGGAGCATTTTCTAAAATACAAAATAATTTAGCAAAAATAGTTATGATTATGTTGCACACTACATCAAAGTGTTACTAAAGGAATCTAAAGAGCCCCACCCCCAAGCCTGCCAACTCTCGCTGGGCATCCCTGTTCGGTAAGTCTGAGGGAGAGCCTTTGGCTTCTTCCCATATGAACCGTGCTACCCAGAGCCCTGCTCCTCCCAAGGCCACCGAGAGAGTGGGAGTTTTCCCAATTCTCTGGGCATGCAAGTTTCGTGAGTGGGTGGTGAGACTGAGGGAGAGCTGAGGTTTTCCCAGGTGCACTCCACGCCATCCAGAGTATCAAGCCCTGAGACATCCTATCTAGAGACCTGCCTGAGACACCCCAGATATACCTGCCTAGCAACTCCCCTGAGCTCCTGCCCCCAAGCCCACCATGGTAGTGAGACCTTTTACTGACTCTCCCAACACTAGATCCAAACTCACCCGGCCTGGGGAGTGTGAGGGAGACCTTCCACGACCCCTAGTGCTCCCCTCACCAGGGACCCAACAGAGGGAAACCACAGGAGCTGCAGCAAAAAGGAAATAAGCACAACAGCTATATCCAGGCCAAGCACAACTGGATAATTGCCATCATAAAAGACTAGCACCCAAATCTCATTACGGGCTAAGGCTATAGCTGCACCAAAGCTCTACACCAAAGGTCATACATTAGTGCTATTCAAAATGACAAAGACAAGGAAAATAATGCAATCCCAAACCTCGAGTCCATCAATAAGAGCAGAGGACACGAGCTCAGCGGAAATGAATGAATTAACAGAGACAGAAGCAAAGGAGGAACAGCACAAATGTATAGAGGAACTCAGACCACAATTAATGCCTGAAATAAAAAAGAAATATTTGAATACATAGGATCTGAAGTAATGAATCAAATCCAGAAACACGGGGAAACCCAGTGCTCACTCAGAACAAGTGCAGAGAACACTATTCCAGCAGAAATGTATGAATTAACAACATCAGAAGCAAAGAAACAACAGCAGAAAGGTCATGAGCAACTCAAAGCGGGAATAATTTCTGAAACCAAAATACAAATAATAGCATCTGAAGAATCAATTCCGGAAATAAATAGAGGAAACCAAATTTAGAAGAATCTCCAGTAAAAGAATAAATAGCTACCTATAAGGAAGACGTTAATGAAAAAAAAAAATAGAGGAGAACAGAAATATGACAGATTCCTGGAATGAGCAATACAGAAAAGAAATAGAATGCATGAAGCAGAGTAAAAGGGACATCAAAGAACTAAAAATCTAAATCACGAGTCTACAAAATGTTTGAGTGAAAGCAAAGACAGAGTTTCAAATCTTGAGGATGTTGGTGCAGCTAGTGAAAAGGTGAGAAAGGATCTTTTAAAAATAATGAGAATGCAGGGAAAAATAATCCATCACCTGCAAGATGATGCCAAGATGAAAAATGTGAGATTAATTGGCATCAATGAGAATGAAGAAGTCAATACAAATGATATAAAAAGAATGTGGACAGAAGTAATCACAGAAAACTTCGCAAATATGAAGACACAATCCAACATTCAGTAACTGAAGCATACAGAACACCAAATAACTTCAACCCAAGTAAAAACACACTGAGGCACATAATAGTCAAAGTCCCAGATATCCAACACAAGAATAACATACTGAAAGCTGCTAGAGAAAAGAAGAAGATCATATTCAGAGGAAAACCCATCAGAATTACAGCCAACATTTCTTCACAAACCATGAAGGCAAGGAGAGCATGGAGCAGAGTTCTTCAAGTCCTACGCAAAAACAAATTCCAGACCAGACTATTATACCCTGCGAAACTCTCTTTAAAGTTTGATAGAGAAGTGAAATACTTCCACTACAAAGAACAACTAAAGAATTTCATGATGACAAATCCATCTCTACACAGACTACTGAAAAGATGTTCTACAGTGGGACCATAAAGACCAGAACTCCATGAAGGAGAATGGAAGGAACCATTAAACCAGGCAAATAATTAAACAAAGGATAAAAAGGAGTAAACAACAGCAGGTAAATTTCATAACAATCATTAGTCAATGCATTTCAGTTATAGCCATCAATGTAAATGGAGTCAATTCACCAATTAAGAGAAATAGCCTGGCACAATGAATTAGGAAACAAAATCCAACAATATGCTTTATACAAAAAAACATGCTTAAGTCAAAAGGACATAAATAGACTCAGAGTCAAAAGATAGAAAACAATACTACATACCCCAGCACCTCAGAAAAAAGCAGGAGTAGAAATTCTGTTCTCAGACAGTATCAACTTCAAACCAAGAATGATCATACGACACAAAGGAGGCCACTATATATTGGTTAGGGGAAAAATTCACTATATATTGGTTAGGGGAAAAATTCAAGAGCCACTATATATTGGTTAGGGGAAAAATTCAAGGTAACAGTCATAAATATCTATGCACCAAACACAGGAGCACCCAACTATGTAAGACAAACCTTAATGGACCTGAAAAACCTAATGAATAAGACCACAATCTTAACAGTAGACCTTAACACTCCCTTATTTCAAAAAGACAGATCAACCAGACAAAAAATTAGCAAGGAAGTAGAGTTGAACCAGAGCTTGGAAGAAATGGACCTGGTGGACATATAAAGAGTGTTCCACGCAACCACAGCTGAATACACATTTCTTTCAGCTGCACATGGGTCATTTTCCAAAATAGACCACATACTAGTCCAGAGGTCATGCTTAAGTATATGCAATAAAACAGAAATTATCACGTGCATATTATCTGAACACAGTGCAATGAAACTGGAACTAAAGGACAAAAGAAACCAGAAAAACTCACTAAATTCATGGAAATTAATACCCTATACAGCAATCAATGGATCACAGATGAAATTAAACACAAAATTCAACAATATCTACAATTCAATGAAAATGAAAGCACAACTTACCGGAATTTACGGGATTTGATGAAAGTAGCTCTCAGAGTAAAAATCCTAAGTATGAACTCACACATTAGGAAAACAGCACAGAACAAAAACAACAACAACAACAAAAAAAAAAAACCCTAATGTTGGACCTCCGACATCTAGAAAAAGAAGAGCAAATGAAACCCAGCACACAAAGACAGGGAGAAATCATAAAAATTAAGCAGGAATTATTTCAATTAAGATGAAGAAAACAGTTCAAAGAATCCACAAATCAAAAAGTTGGTTCTTTGAAAGACTAAATCAAGTTGATAAGGCTCTAGCTAACCTCATCAAAAACAGGAAAGAAAAAATTTAAATATAAGCAATAAGAATGAAAAAAGTGAAATTACCCAGTTGAAATTCAAAAAATTGTCAGTAGCTACTTTGAGAATCCTTACACTCACAGAATAGAAGACACAGATGAAATGGACAGATTTCTCGAAAGGTACACATTACCAAAACTGAACCAAGAAGATACAACAGCTCTCAATAAGCCAATAACAGCCAACAAAATATGAAACATAATCAAAAGCCTACGACAAAGAAAAGTTCAGGTCCTGATGGATTCAGAGCTGAATTCAAAAAAAAAAAAAAATTATACAAGATATAAGCGCTACACTCCTCAAACTCTTCAATGAAATTGGAAAGGAAACAGTCCTCTTAAAATCATTTCTGGAGGTAAGCATTATACTGATTCCAAAACCAGGGAAAGACACAACCAAAAAGGGGGACTACAGGCCAATCTCTCACATGAACATTGAGGCAAAAATCCACAATAAAATCCTAACAAATAGAATACAGCTAATCAACAAGAAGATCCTACATGATGACCAGGTAGAATGCATCTGAAGGATAAAAGGATAGTCCAATATTAGAAAGTCTATGAATGTAATACACTATATTAATAGACCAAATTCTGAAAATGACTTGATCATCTGAATTGATGCAAGGAAATCTTTTGACAAAGTCCAAAACTCATTCATGTTCAAAATCCTATAGGAGTTTCTGCACGTCAAAACAAATTGTCAACAAAGTGAAAAGACTACACACAAATTTTGAAAAAATCCTAACTAATAAGCAATCAGACAAAGGTCAGCTGTCTACCATATATATCTAAGATATAACAGGGCCCTCAAATTTAAAGACTCAATCCAGAAATGGGCATCTGAGATGAATACACACTTCTCAGAGGATGAAATTAAAGAAGCGAATAAACATATGAAAAATGTTCCACATTGCTAGCCATCAGCAAAATGCAAACAAAAACAACACTGAGATACCATCTCACTCCAGAAAGAATGACTATCATAAGGAAATCAACCAACAACAAATGTTGGACAGGATGTGGAGAAAAGGGAAGACTTCTCCACTGCTGGTGGGAATGTAGACTGGTACAATCATTGTGGGGATCAGTGTGGAGACTCCTCAAAACAGTAGGACTAGAAATCCTATTCAAACCAGTTATCCCCCTACAGCGAATTTGGCCAGAGGTGCTGAAAACACCATATCATAGTGATATATGTGTACGTATGTTTATAGCAGTACAATTTGTGATAGCAAAATCCTGGAAACAACCAAGATGTCTGTCGCATGAGGAATAGTTGAAAAATATGTATTTTTATATAATGTACTATTATTCAGTTATAAAGAATGGTAAACTTGAGGAATTTATATTGAAGTGGATGCCACTTCGTCATATACTCATAAGTGAAATAAACCAGACACACATATGCAAATATTGCATAGTCTCCCTAGTATAAGAAGTCAAAAGAAGAAATTCAAATAGAAATCTACAACAACTACTAAAAACAATTGAATCAGATAGTTGTGGCTAAACTGAACAGCATATGCTGCAGGATACTAATCAGCTTTTCTTCTGGATGGTTAACAACCTAAGGTCATAGATCAAGTATTGGAGAAATAGAAGAGCCACAACGTCAGCCAACATTTTGGCTGTAGCCTTTGAAATTCAGCGAAGACTCAGGACATAGGAGATCCTGTACTGTAACATCATGAAACTCAGTTGTGCCCCAAATTTTCTGATCAAGGAGATTATGGAGCCACAGAGGAAAGAGATTGATGATCTGTAGTGTGCATGGGGAGAGTCACATGGAGAGAAAATTTTCTCTCATGTTCACACATAGAGCAAACTTTTCAAGCATTGGCCGTAACTCATCCACATGGAGGACATAGACAAATGATCTATAGAGTAAGATACAAGATTACAAGATAAACCCTAAGTAAACTTTACTGAATTCATCAGAAACAAAAGCTGCATCTTTTGGTATATAGGAATTGATCTATCTCGGTGTTAACCATCCAGTAGAAAAGTATAAAAATGAGGTGTATAATGCAGGGCTATAATAATAAATTGAGCTATAAATGGCTATAGTCAACAACTTCTTCAGATAAGTCACTATTATTGTGATGTCCTTGAGTGTGTTGGATTGTGTTGCAGAGTTTAGACACTTATAGTGTTTGATGACATTGGAGTGCCCATATTTTGTAGGTCCAGACAAAGAAATAGGGAATACAAAGGTAGAACCAACATATGTTTGTATAAACAGTACAATTAGGATAAATATGTCGTGCTTCTGCATAATTCTATGAGAAGCAAGATTTGCACTAATAGTGGCTGGGCAAGATATTATGTTAGCTTCTAGTACTATGGACAACCACCAGGAGGCTGACAAGGTAGAAAGTATTAATTATTGAATCTGGGATACAATTCAGGTATAAAAAAGTAAGATAGGTATACAGCTACACTTGTTACTGATTAGAGACATCTGCTATAACAGTAAGTACAATAACATGTATTCACCTTGTATAATACCAAAAACATTACAAAAACAGTCTGCAATGTGTTAATTATCAAATCTATCCTGTTAATTTGTCTTGAAATTGTCTCATTGCTACTTGTTTTTTAATAAAATGCATAAATAAGTGAATCTAAGAAGTATTTTTAGCTGAAGACTAAACAAATTTGATTGGTAGAAAGAGTGGGAAAGTACGAAAAAGTCATTTTTCGTTTCTCTTGATCATTTGTTTAATAAGTTATAGAGGTGATTTCAAATGCCCACTTTTGACAGGTGTACACAAAGGAAGGGGTGTAGAAAGAG
>PVKA01011215.1:13480-61808 GCA_004027165.1 Ctenomys sociabilis
ACTACAGTCATCCACTAGGAAAATAATTATTGAATTTTTGATATAATTCAGGTATAAAAAATAAGTAAGCAGCTACACTCTTAATTCACTGATAAGAGATATCTGCTAAAATAATATCTGTAAATATAATACCATGTATGCACCTTGTACAATACCAAAACGTTATGAAAACAGTTTGCAATGTATTAATTTATTGAATCTGTATTGTTAAGGTGTCTTGAAACTGTCTGAGTGACATTTGTACTTCAATAAAATGAAAAGAAAAAAAAAAGTGGTTTTACTTCTTTCTCAACCTTCTTATGGATAGCCATTACTCTTTGTTAGCTATTGAAGAAATTTTTCTGAACCGAGAATAAAATGTGACATTATATCAAACTTCCACCTTACTATTGCCTTATCTGTCTTTATTTTTTAGGCTACTGTATGCACTGGAGTAATTTTAGATTCTGATCGCTTCAATATCATCAGCTGCTAGAATATAGAAATTGTGTGTTTGTCCAATTAGCAATGTAGAGGACAGTTTCTCCACTTTGCCTATTTCAGGAGGCATAAGATATATTCAGGCTTTACTATGTGATTTTTATTATTTTGTGTGAAAGTAATTATTTACATTTGATGAAAATACTTTTATGTCTCAGTTGTTCCAATTTATTGCCATTTTATGTTGCTTTTCTCTATTTCAATATTATTGTAATGTGAAGTACATTTTTTTCATGAGTCATATAATTGTGTGTTAATTCAGCTGCTCATAAATTTTCAGCAAAAAAAAGTGTTCCTTTGACTGACCTTTTATTAAATAGCTGTATTGTATACTCAAAAGTTATCACATTAGTAATAACCTCAGGGTTTTTGGTGCATATTACATATTTCACTAGATACAAACAAGACAAATATTTTTATCTAATATGTATTGACCTATGTGTTAATTAAAATTTAAATCTTTAGAGCATTTGTTTATTTATTTATTTATTCATTCATTTATTTATTGGTGGAACCAGGGATCGAACTCAGGCCCTTGCTCTTGTCAGGGAAGCGTTTATTCCACTGAACCATCTCCCCAGCCCCTTTACAGCATTTTCAACGATCAAATGTGATTATGCATTTGGAGAAAGATTGTCATTTATACAGACCTCAGGCATGATTTCTACGACTATTCAACTGATTTCCGCCGGGCGTGGTGGCGCATGCCTGTAATCCCAGCCCTCGGGAGGCTGAGGCAGGAGGATTGTTGTGAGTTCAAGACCAGCCTGAGCTACAAAGTGAGCTTAAAGCCAGCCTGAACTGCATAGCGAGACCCTGTCTCAAAAAGACAAAAAAAACAAAACAAAAAAAACAAAGACAAAAACAACTGATTTCCAACAGAAATTCAATGGTGTACATACCATTTCTGTTCAACATCCAGCAACTCAAATTCAACACATTTAGAAGGCCTTAATTCTTCATTCCTAAGGTGTTGCTTCTTCAACACTGATGTTATAATGAAGTATACAATCTACCTTTAGTACCCAGACAGAATTTTTTTCCTACATAGTAGTTTTAACATTGACCTGGTTAGTTTTTTCATATATGACTGACTACTATAGATCCATTGTTGTCATTTTTTCTTGAATTTTATTTTATTATGGCAAGAATCCTTAAGATTAGGCCTACCATCTTAAACCTTTAAGTGTACAATAGTTATTTTACCTATTGCCACAATCCCTAGAAATTACTCATTTTGTCTAACTGAGATTATTTTTATTTCAAAGAGAAAACACCCCCACAAAAAATAACTAGAACATTGACAAAAACAAAGCAACATCAAACAATAAAAGTGGTATAGAATTTCAAAACAAGAATACAATTAATTCTATTAATTAAATGTGGTTGCTATATCATATACTGTTATCATCAAATTTCTTGCTCAGATTACCAGATATAGGCTTTTTGTAAATACTAGTTTTCCTCTCTACCTGTTCATTGAAACCTCTACAGTATGAATCTGACTATATTTGATGCATATAATTTTAGTCACATAATATTTGTCCTTCCATGACTGGCTTATTTCAATTAACTTCAATGTTCATACAAGTCACAAGATAATAATCTTTTAAAGACTGAATATTATTCCACTGTATGTCATTATTCATCAGCAAATGTTAATTAAAACCACAAAGAAATATTGCATAGCACCTGTCAGATTAGTTATGACAGTACAAACAATAATGAAATAACAGGCGTTGTTGAGGCATCTCGAAAACCTGGAACCCTTGCACACGAGGGGTCTGATACAGTGCTTCAGATACTGCAGCAACACCGTGGAGATTCCTCAAAAAATTGACGCACTACTGTCGCTTAGCTTTTATTTACATAATTAAGGTGAAGTTCTTAGAATTACATTAACACTAAATTGAAGATGCATTATTCATCAACGTTTCCATCAACAGATTAATAAACAATGAAAACATAATACGTTCATGCAGTGGTTTAGACATAAGTCTCACCTGCATTTACAATTCTGTTCTAAGCAGTGGCTGAAGAATTCTACCAAAGTTTCTTTATTAGCCATATGGTTGTGAGTGGCTGTATTATTATATTTCACTTGTCTATTTGATCTATGTTAAATTTTCTGAATCATCATTGATAGTTTATGGAATGGTTTTCTTTCATATTAATTTTATTAGTACACATTTGCAGTTGCAGTGATTACGTTTATTGTGCTTAGTAGGTAGAAGTATACAACATATGTTAATTCTTTTGAAGATTGCCGGCCTACACTGGGGCACGAGGTGGAGCTGCGAGCTTCTGCGCTGTAGGGTTCGCTCAGCGGTGGGGGGCAACGAATGCCACCCAGCCACCGGTGGCCGCATGGCGACAGCCTCGGGATCCTCTGACTTGGCAGGCTCCGGAGCGCCCCCACCAGGCGGGGGAGCCCAAGTGGCAGCAGCTGAAGAAGAGGAGCGTGAGGTGGTACGGGTCCGAGTCAAGAAATGTGAGAGTTTCTTGCCAACAGAGTTCCACTCTTTTGCTGTAGATCCCCAGATCACCTCTCTGGACGTGTTACAACACATCCTCATTCGAGCCTTTGACTTGGACGGGAAGAAGAACTTTGACATCAGCTACCTGGCCTGGGACTGGCTAGGACAAGAAGCTTACCTGTCCCTCTTGTCTGACTGGGATCACAGCATAGCTTTCACCACTGCCTCCAAATCTTACCTACAGTTGCGCGTGGACATTCGACCCTCAGAGGACAAAGTTTTAGGCCTTATAGGGTCAACAGCATGGTGGAAGGGCCTGGGTTGGGGAAGACTGCTCCATCACGGTGGCCAGAAAGTAAAGAGTGAAAGGAGGAACCAGGGAGGAAGATCTGCCTTACCAGCCACACCCTCAGGGACTGGCCTCTTCTCAGTAGGCCTCACCTCCCAAGACGCAGCCAGCTGTTGCACTCCTAATCCAAGCACTTTCTGCAAGCCTCAGCTTCTAAGCACGTGAAGCTGTGGTGGGACATCCAGCTGGAAGCCATAACAATGAATCTCTGTACTCAAAAGGCTGAGGCACGAAGATGAGGGGTTTGACGCCATCCTGGACTACATAGCCAGACCCTGTCTCAAAAAAAGAAAAAAAAACACCTCAAAAATCCCATTTTAGTGCTATTTTGCAGATTAAATAGGGAAATTCATATAAATACCTGGAAGTACATAGCTGCATACAGAATTATCAGAAAGTATTAGCTCTAATAATATATACTGTACTATAATAGAATATAACCTAGCAAGACACAATTGTCTAATGTGGTGTAAGGTTATTACTGCCTTCTTGTACAATTAGATTATAATATCTTTTTTTATTTTTTATTTTTATTTATTTTTTTTTACTTTACTGAAGTACAAATGCCAATGAGACAGTTTTAAGACATCTTAACATGAGAGATTCAATTAATTAATGCATTGCAAACTGTTTTCATAATGTTTTCATATCGTACAGGGTGCATACATGATACTATACTTACAGACATTATTATAGCAGATGTTTCTTATCAGTAAATTAAGAGATTGTAGCTGTTTATGTATCTTATTTTTTATACCTAAATTATATCAAAGATTCAATAATTAATACTTTCTACCTTGTTATTTCCCTAGTGGTTAGATTATAATATCTGAACATCCCAGTGCCAATCATGATAATAGTAGGAGTATTTATTCATTTGCTCACCTCTTTGTATTCTTGTTCACTCATTCATTTGTTCCCTTGATTTCTCAGCTACTTTCTCTTTTGTTTCACTTCTGTTCATCCACTTTCACCTTCGCTGCTTAGTGTGAGCACACAAAAAAATTAAGACACGGTACCAAATCTTGGATTATGGACCATACATTAGGTAGAAATAATATTGTAGTGGTGGGATGTGCCTGTAATCCTAGCATGCAGGTGGCTCAGCAGGATTATGAGTTCCAGGTCAGCCTAGACTATGTAGCAAGAACCCATCTCCAAAAGAGAAAACAAATACACAACAAAAGTGGATACGATGGTGCATTCCAATAATATGAAAGGCTGAGGCAGGAAGATCACAAGTTTGACCCCAGCCTAGGCAACTTCATGACTGCAAGATCCTGTCTCAAAAAAATAAAGGGGCTGGGGATATTTCTCAGGGCAAGGGGGTTGGACTTAATTCCTAGTGCTGCAAATAATAAAATTTTAGAACTCTGTCTCAAAAACAATAATAACAAAAAATAAGAAAATTTCAAACTGTAAAAAAATAAATAAAGATTGCCTTGCCCTCCCCCTCTGCTTTTCATTGTTTGATATTCATGTGTTATTCAAGATTTCTTCTGCCATACTCTTAATCTAACCCTATGATGCAACCATACTGAACATCAAAAGTTCTCTGGAAGCTTAATCCTTTTCTTTTTCTTATGGAACCAGGGATTGAACTCAGGTCCTTGTCCTTTCCAGGTAATGCTTATTATGTCCCCAGTCCCTTTAGTCCTTGATTTATGAATGAATTACTTATGTAAGCTTTCTCTACTCTTCTTTTGTCATTTCTAAACTTGTATATATTTGGTATTTTGGGTAATAGGTCATGTTGCTCTCTCCCAGTTCCCTACAACTACCTGAAAGAACAGGTACCTACCTCTTCTGAATGCAAATGCACAAGTCATCAATTTAGTAAAGTTATGTGCTTCGATTAATCCTCCCTGGTTGAAGAAGAAATTATTTAGGCCTTTTAGACATTGATACTTTCCCTCATTTCATACAATTCTTTCAGTAGCCTCAACTGTGTATGTGTGTGTGTGTGTGTGTGTGTGTGTGTGTGTGTGTTGTGTGTGTGTTTTCACAAAGTTGCTGGTCATTACTCAGAGCAAGATTGGAAGAAAACTCTCAAGGACACATAGGATTTTATTTCACTGTAGCTTTGACCCTAAAACCTTGCTTAGTTTTCCCAAATAAGGAATTCTGTCTTCTCAATTCAGGTTGTTTCAAGTTTACAACTGAGAGGTTGCGAACATTGTGGGTTTGCTTGTCTCTCTTCTTTGGAGAATCACTTTTCACACTGTATTTTGGTCAGTTTCTTGAATACAAGTCTGTTGTGTTACTTATTCAGTAGGGAGGTTTTGTTTTATCCATCTTACTCAGACTTTCTCAGAATGAAATTTGTACTTGTAAACATTAGATGTTTTCAAATTCCTAAATGATCAAAGAGAGAAGTATAAAAAATAAATTGAACAATTTTCAGCTAACTATGTGCTTGAGAAAGTGAAACAAAATGAAACAACAATGACAAAAAATGCAGAAAAATGAAGTTCAAAAAAATCAAACAATTTTTTGGGAACAAAAGTGCAATAATTGAAACTGATGGCTCATTTGATCAACAGCAGGTTAAGAACGAACAAAATTTATTAATGGTCTGAAAAAAATACATGAGTCTAAATGATGAGGACTGCCATATGGGCCTTGCACCCAGGGTGCGCTGAGATGAAAATTGAGACTGTACGTGATGGCACGTGCCTGTAATCCCAGCACTTGGGAGGCATAAACAGAAGAATCACTATGAGTCCGATCTAGTAATGAGACCTTAGACACCTTGTAGAATCTTCCCTAAAAAACTAAAAAAAAGAACCTTCCCTAAAATACACACACATACACACACAGAGACACACATGTGAAAATAAACTATAAATTCTGAAATTTATGAGGAGTAATGAAACCTGTTCTCAGATAATGAAGTATATTCCTGGCAATATGCACGATTAAGCAAAATCAATTCATGTCCAGATGTACTTGAATAGGAAGGGTGTTTTGGCAGCTGAATACCCTGTCATTGAATGCCTTGGTGACTTTAAAGCTAGTTTGTTTGCTGATGATTTTCACCCAGCATAATCTGTTACAGAGCTTAGCTGCACCAGACAAACACAAATGACTCAGTAGAAGCTGTCTACCTTTCTTTGTGTTTTCTTTTTATGTAGATTTTGGAGACTCAAACTGGAGAAGTGTGTCTATGTGTGAACAAGGACACTGTTAAGTTTCCACTTTTCTCTTGGTGTGTCTTATTCTTTCTATAGTGAAAAACCTTATAAAAATTCACTTTTCTTGAATAGTTAAAGTATCAAACATTGAAAATAAAGACAGGAAAATGTCTTTACACATACAAATGAAATAACTGGACTAATAACCAATTAATTGCTAGAAATAGAATTAATTAATCTGAGCAACTACTTTAAAGATAACAATATGCCATAAAACATTAATTTCTTACATCATGTTTTGAAACTCTGTATTATTTTGAATGGCTTTTCATTTTCTATTCTCTTTAAAATAAAATAAAGAAGGATTTATGAGATAGCTCAGCAGATTAAGCACCTGCTTCGGCAAGCACAGGGACTGGAGTTAGATCCCTAGAACCACAAGTCTGGTGGCCCTGCTCACAGGCACCCTGAGCTGTCTACAAGTCCAGGCATGTGATGCATGTATTCCCAGCACTGAGACAGGCTGAAAACAGGAGGACCACTATCAGTCTAAGCTGAATAATAAGACTGTGTACCAAATACATTTAAAAAATAAACTGAAAATAGATAAATGAAATAAAGTAGGTCCAGCCAAATAGCTCTGCAGATTAAAATGCCTGCAAGCAGGTTCTGGGGGCAGAAGTTTCATCCCGGGCTTACCATGCCAGCCACTCCCTCAGGGCACTCTAAGATGGTGATTGTGACTGGGCATCATGGCCTGCACCTTAATCCCAGCAGTTTGGAGGCTGTAAACAGGTTAATCATTGTGAGTCCAATCTAGTAGTGAGAACCTGAATATTCTGTAGACCCTTCCATAAAATACAAAAGAAAAAAAAAAAAGAAAGAAAAGAATGCAGGAAATTGTATTGACCAGAGAAGAGTGAAAATAATCAGTATTTAACAAGTATTACATATAACAATAAAACTTCGGAAATATATAACAAATTTTAAAAGTCATTCATTTTTATAATTTTTGGTACTATACATATCGAAGCACACATCATTAATTCAAAGAAAATCACAGAAAGTATCTTTTTTCATTATTCTTCTTAAAGTACATGTGTTTCTATCTATATAAACTGCAAAAATAAAGAGTAAAAAAATGTAGTACAAAAATAAAGAGTAACAAAAGTGAAATACAGACAATTGAAAGTAAGGAGACCACTCTTCCTCAACTGGGAAGGGGATGAAGAGGAAGGATAAGCAAGTGAGAACAGGAAAAAGGGTGAGAAAAGGAGTTAAGGGATGCTTTGTACACGTAGCAACCTCGCATAAGGAATGTAAAGATTAAGTATTGTAAATATAATACAATTTCAAAAGTAAAATAAATGTGAAACTGATGTGTACCTATTGACATTTATTTTTCACTTCATAACAAAATGGAGTTGTATATGCTATTGTTTTAGAAAAATATAATGAATATAAGATACTTGAAATATGGTAATGATATCAAGTTTTAGCCGGCTCAAAACCATCTTTCCTTAATGATTTGTAGAAATATTTGTATTTTAAAGTCAGTATTTTAATATGCATAGGAGTACTCAGATTTTATAATTAATTGGGCTATATATATATATATAGCATTTTATAATTTTTTATTGGGTTTTCTCCATTACATCAATTTTCTTCTGCATTTTTAGTAGAATATCTGATATGGTATTCTTATCTTACTTGTACCTAGTTCCAGTTTCTTGATCAATCTTGCCTTGGGTTTATGAATAATATTGATCTTTTCAAATAATTAACATTTAGATTCATTAGTTTTCTATGGCATTATATGTTTCATTATTCCTTTTGATACTATTCCTTTCTTTCTATTTGGGGTTTCTGGGTTTACTTTTTTGAGGGAATTGTTCGGGTTTACTTTTCTATTCCTTCTAGAAATTATTTGAATGGAAACTTATCTCTTCTTAAAGTACATATATTTCTATCTATATAAACTCCAGATTATTAATTGTTGGTACCAAGAACCAACAAATTAAGAAATAAAAAAGGCACAGGTCCCCTGACTTTGCAGCGCCGGGAGACCTGCATGCTCAAGTACTTAGCACTCTTCTTCTTCCCAAGCCATCAGCCTTTTATTTTCTGTATGGTAGATTACAGGACTATGCATTGTACACTATTTAGTTCTCTTTTTAGTTTTTCTCCAAAAACATGAATCTCATTTCCAGCATATTTTTTGTATCATTCTTTCCAGTTTCTGGACAGTCCTGGAAGTTTTCTTTTATGTCTTTGGTTGTAGTATTGCAGCTTCTTTGATATCATAAATTGACTGAAAACCTACTCATATTAATTTTGACTTTGTAAAAGGGCCAGCAATCACAGCACTAGATGTGGCAAAGAAGGTATGAGAAAATTTCACAGTGTTTTTCATGAGGCAGTCTCTATGCTGGTTATGCTTCATCAGGAGCACATATGGCTTTTTTATCCCATTTCATGAAATCACAAAAGAGGACAACTAAATTTGTATCCAAATTGGGATAAATATGTTCAAGGAGTGGGTGGAGGTATTGTAAATGGGACCTTGGGTAATGTGCCTTATGGTTAGATTTTTATGAAATTTAAATATTCACCATATATTTTGAGCATGCCACATATGTGGGGATTTACATGTTTTAGATTATACTATTGTTTGTTTGTTCTCATCTACTGGCATTTTAAGTAAGATATATTGTGAAGAGATTTTTCTTTAATTCTAATTGTGACTATCAGGGATTCTACATGTCTCCTTTCCGTGTGTATCCATATCATTCTACAGATTTTGGATTTTTCTGAAAATAGTGAGAGATAACTTGTAGTCCATGCCTGGATTACACCCCCCCCAAAACCCCATAGGCACTGCTTTTTACCCATGACTCCTCAATGTGAGAAAGTCTCAGGGATTTAAAAAAAAAAACAAAAAACAGCCCAAATCTGAAGTCTCTATATGGGTTTTTATTGATTCAAAATAACCAAGAAGGAAGGATAAAAGACTAAAGCAGAACACTAATGAAAGAATTCATGTAACAGAGAGGGGAAGAACAGAGGGGTCTGCTACATGGCTTTCCTTAGGTCAATCTAACGTATCAATCAAAGTATGGGGAGAGCAAGAGCATGCACACATTCCCAGGGCGCTGTGTTTTAATCCTACTTGGACTGTGGTGCTCTAGGATACCTTACAGTTTTTAACAGCACTCTTTGGGTGGCTGGGGGCTTGGGACTTCAAAGAGGTCTTTATCGCTGCATATCCATTTCATACAAAGCTCTGGCCAGTACTCCTGTACTTTAGACTCCTCATGGTCAGTCTTTCTTGAATTTCCTCTTTTTCATTAGTGCATAAACACTTAGATAATCTAACTATTGCTTCCTCTTTTTTTCATTTTTAATGGCAGAAAGTTCAGATACATCATCTTCCCTTCAATTCCTGATATCAATATTTGTTTTATTGAGGCTTTAATTTCTACAATTTTTTTCATAGCCTTCATCTCTTTGTTGAAATAGTTTTTCATGTTCTTCCTAGTCATTCTTAGCACAATCAGGTGTGTTTTTTATTTTTAACGTTCATGGGTTAATTTAGTAATTGGCTCACTCAACTCTCTGCCTTGTTTTTGATATCATTAATCATTCCACTGTTAAATATTTTTCCTAGAATTTCATCATTTTCATTGTCAATTTCTACAGTCAGCACTGAGGAGTTAAAGATCTTTGGAGAAATTTTCTTAAATATTTTCTCATTATGAATGTAATTATGGCTTGAAGTTTTTAGATGTTGTCGTACAGAGAGAGGTCTTTGAAAAGAGAGATTTCCCTAAGTTTGATGCATGTCTCACTGAGAGTTATGTTGCAGTCTGTTCAGATTGGCGGGTTAAGCCCATAGCATTGTTTCAAGAGAAAATAGTAAATAATAACTATATCAACTATTGAGAATCTAAATTTATCTCATAAGAGGTTGTTTTAAGAGATGTCTACCGGCCCCTACCCCCAAGCCCGCCAAGTGAATGGGAATTTCCCTGATTCTCTAGCCATCCTAGTTCGGTGATTGTGTGGTAAGTCTGAGGGAGAGCCTTTGGCTTCTGCCCGCATGCCATGCTATCTAGAGCCCCTGCTCCCAAGCCCGCCAAGAAAGCGACCAGCCAAGATGAGACTGACCTGCCCGGTAACTCCCCGGCCCCCCTATCCCCCAAGGCCAGTGAACAAGTGAGAACTTTTCCAACTATCTGGACACCTGATCCATGTGAGTACGGTTTGGTGAGTGTGTGGGAGAGCCTTTGGCTTCTCCCTGTATGCTTTGTGTCATCCAGAGCTTTAGGCCCCAAGAAAAAATAGCCAGAGACATGCCTGACTAGAAACTCAACAGAGCCTCTTCCCCAAAGCTTGTCAAAGAAGCAGAAAGCTTGTGTTACTCTCCCAGCACTCGATCCTCCCCCGTCCGGCCTGGTGAGTGTGAGGGAGAGGTTCTGGGTTCCCCAGTGCTCCCCGGACCAGGGACCCAACAGAGGAGACCCACAGGCTCACAGTTGTACCAGAAGTGTGGCAGCAAAAAGGAACTGAACACACGAGCTAGATCCAGGCCAGGCATAACTGGATAATCTCAAACTTAATAGTCTGGCACCGCAAACTCATTACGCACTAAGATTATAACTGCACCAACGCTCTAAAGGAAAGGTCAGAGGTTAGGGCTATACAAAATAACAAGAACAAGGAGTAAAATGTAATCTCATGCCTTGAGTCCACTAATAAGTGCAGAGGACACTAGCTCTGCTGAAATGAATGAATTAGCAGAGACGGAACCAAAGGAAAAGCAGCAGAAAGATATAGAGGAACTCAGAATTGACGCCTGAAATAAAAAAAGAAATATTTGAATACATAGCATGTGAAATAATGAATCAAATTCAGAAACATATGGGGAAACCCAGTCCCCACCCAGAACAAGTGCAGAGAACACTATTCCAGCTGAAACATATGAATTAACAGCATCTGAAGCAAAGAAACAACAGCAGGTAGGTAAAGAGGAACTCAAAGCAGAAATAATTTCTGAAACAAAAAAAGAATTCTTTGAAATCATAGCACCTGAAGTAGAGAATCAATTTCAGAAATATATAGAGGAAACACAATTTGGAAGAAACTCTCCAGTAAAAGAATTAATAGCTACCTCTAAAGAAGACATGGGTAAAAAAATAGGGAAGATTAAAAATATGAAATTTTCCTTGAACAGCAATACAGGAAGAAATACATCACATGAAGTAGAGTCAAAGAGAAATACAAGAACTTAAAATCTTAATGACGAGTCTACAAAAGCATTTGAGTGAAAGCAAAGACAGAGTTTCAGATCCTGAAGACAGTGGTGCAGCTAGTGAAAATGTGAGAAAGGATCTGTTAAAAACAACAAGGTTGCAGGAAAAAATAATCCATCACCTGCAAGATGTTGCCAAGATGAATAATGTAAGATTAATAGGCATCAAGGAGAATGAAGGAGCCAAATCAAATGATATAGAAAAGAATATGGTCAGAAGTAATTATAGAAAAACTCCCAAATGTGAGGAAACAATCTGACATCAAGGTAACCAAAGTATATAGAACACCAAATAACTTCAACCCAAGTAAAACACTCCAAAACACATAATAGTCAGGATCCTAGAAATCCAACACAAAAATAATATACTGAAAGCTGCTAGAGAAAAGAAGCAGATCACATTCAAGAAAACAAATCAGAATTACAGCTGACTTCTTTTAAAAACCATGAAGGGAAGGAGTAGACTACTTCAAGTCCTATGTGAAAACAAATTCCAGCCCACACTACTCCAAAACGGAAGTTTGATAGAGAAGTGAAATGCTTCCATGACAAAGAACTACTAAAGAATTTCATGATGAAAAAGCCATCCTTACACAGGTTTTAGAGAGGGAACACAAAGACCAGAACTCCAAAAATGACAACAGAAGGAACTCACTAAATAGGGAAACAATTAAACACACAACAAAAAGGAATAAAGAAAAGGAAAATAACATGACAATCATAACTCAATACATTTAAATTATAACCATCAATATAAATGGACTCAATTCACCAATTAAGAGAAATAGACTGGCACAGTGGATTAGGAAACAAAATCCAACAATATGCTGCATACAGGAAACACACTTAATGCAAAAAGACATTCATAGGCTTAAAGTCAAAGGATGGAGAACAATACTACCTGCCCCAACACCTCAGAAAAAAGCAGGAATAGCATTTATGTTCTCAGACAGTCTCAATTTCAAACCAAGTAGGATCAAACGAAACAAAGAAGGCCACTATGTATTGTTCAGGGGAAAAATTGAAGAGGAAGAGGTAATACTCATAAATATCTATGCACCAATCATAGGAGCGCTGTACTATGTAAGACAAATCTTAATAGACAAAGAAAACATAAAATCCAAGACTATAATGTTAACAAGAGACCTTAACACCCCCTTCTCACAAAAAGATAGGTCAACCAGACAAAAAATTAGCAAAGAAGTAGCAGACCTGGTCAAGAGCTTGGAACAAATGGACCTGGTGGACATATACAGAATGTTCCACCCATGACACCAAGAAGCTGAATACTCATTTTTTCAGCTTCACACAGGTCACTTTCTAAAATATAACACATACACACAGGTCATGCTTAAGCATATAGAAGAAAACAGAAATTATCCTATGCACATTATCTGACCACAGTGCAATGAAAACAGAAATAAATGACAAAAGAAATCAGAAAACAGGCTAAATACATGGAAACTAAACAACACCGTACTCAGCAATCAATGGGACACAGATGAAATTAAACAAGAAACTCAACAATATCTACAATGAAAATTCAAGCACAACTTACCGGAATTTATGGGATGCGACGAAAGCAGTTCTCAGAGGGAAAAATCATAACAATGAACTCACACATTAGGAAAACAGAATGGAAACAAATAAATACCCTAATATTGCATCTCTGAAACTTAGAAAAGGAAGAGCAAACCAGAGCACAAAAACAGGAAGAAATTATAAAGATTAGAGTAGATATTAATTCAATTGAGATGAAGGAAACAGTACAAAAATCAGTAACACAAAAAGCTGGTTTTTTGAAAGACTAAATAAAATTGATAAGCCCCTAGCTATCCTCATCAAAAAGAGGAAAGAAAAAATTCAAATACAAGAAATAACAAATAAAAAGGGTGAAATCACCACAGACACAGTAGAAATTCAGAAGATTATGTATAGCTATGTCAACAATCTTTACACTCAGAGAAGACACAGAAGAAATGGACAGATTCCTAGAAAGGTACAAATTACCAAAACTGAATCAAGAAGATACGACAACTCTCAATAAACCAATAGCAGCCAACAAAATATGAAAAGCAATAAAAAGCCTGCACACAGTGAAAAGGGCAGATCCTGATGTATTCGCTGAATTCTATTAGAAACATATAGAAGATATAATCCCTACATTCCACAAACTCTTCAGTGAAATTGAAAAGGAAGCAGTCCTCCCAGAATCATTTCTGCAGGCAACTACTATCTTGATTCCAAAACCAGGGAAAGACACAACCAAAAAAGAGAACTACAGGCCAATCTCCCTCATGAATACAGATGCAAAAAATTCTCAATAAAATCCTAGAAAATAGAATACAGCAAATTATCAAGAAGATAATACACCACAACCAGTAGGATTCATCCCAGAAATGCAAGGAAGGTTCAGTATTTGAAAATCTATAAATGTAATACACTATATTAATAGACTGAAATCCAAATCCATATGATCATCTCAAATGATGCAGAAAAAGCTTTTTGCAAAGTGCAACACTCATTCATTTTGAAAGCCCTATGGAAAATTGGAATAGATGGCCTCTACCTCAGTTTGATAAAAGCCATCTATGACAACCCAACTGCTAACATAATTCTAAATGGCGAAAAACTGAAATATTTTATTGTTAAATCTGGTGCAAGAGAAGGATGTCCTCTATCACCCCTCCTATTCAATAGAGTTTGGGAATCATTAGCAACAGCCATGACACAAGGGGAAGAAATAAAAGGAATAAGACTAGGTAAAGAAGAAGTTAAATTATCTCTCTTTGTGGATGACCTGATGCTTTACTTGGAAGACCCCAAAAATCCACCAAGAATCTCCTAGAATTGATACACAAATTCAGTAGCACAGCAAAATGCAAAGTCAATATTCAAAATTCAATAGCATTCCTCTACACAGATAACAAACACATGGAGATGGAAACTATAGAAACAATACATGTTACAATACCACCACGGAAAATGAACTACCTTGGAATTCTCTTAACCAAAGAAGTCAAAGATCTTTTCATCAAAAATTACAGCATACTAAGAAAAGTGATCATAGAGGATTTCAGAAAATGGAATGATATTCCCTGCTCCTGGATAGGAAGAACCAATATCATGAAGATGGCCATATTCCCAAAATCATTGTACAGATTTATCTCATTCCCTATCAACCTGCCGCCAACATACCTCCCAGACCTAGAGGGCCTAAAATTTATTTGGAACCAGAAAAGACCTGGAATACCAAAGGCAATCCTAGCCAACAAAGACAAGACAGGAGGCATCACAATTCCTAACTTGAAATTATACTACAAAGCTACTCTGATAAAATCAACATGGTACTGACAACGAAACAGACATGAGGATCAATGGAATAGATTAGAAGATGCAGAGGCCTCTAGAAACATATTCAGCCACCTGATCTTCAACAAAGGGGCCAAACACACTTACTGAAAGAAAGGTAGCCTCTTTAACAATGATGCTGAAAAAAATGGCTTTACATATGCCAAAAACTAAAACTTGACCCAGATTTATCACCATGCACTAAGTTAAAGTCAAAATGGATTAAAGATGTATACATTAAAACAGAAACACTCAATATCCTAGAAAACAAAGTAGAAGGAACTCTTGAAGACATAGGGGTAGGCAAAGAATTCATGAACAAATATGTATTTGCGTGGGAAAAACTTGAAAGAATTAACAGCTGGGATCGACACTTACTGAGAAGTTTCTGCACAGCAAAATAAATTGTCATCAAAGTGAAAGACAACCCACAAATTTTGAAATAATCTTAACTAATAAACACTGAGACAAAGGTCTCTAGAATTTTTACAGAACTAAGATATGTTAGGTCTCTCTAATTTAAAGACCTAATCCAGAAATGGGCATCTGAGATTCTGAGATGAATACTCACTTTGCACAGAATGAAATTAAAGAAGGGAATAAATATATGAAAAAATTTTCCACATTGCTAGCCATCCATGAAATGCAACTTAAAACCACACTGAGATACCATCTCACTCCAGAAAGAATGGCTATCATAAGGAAATCAACCAAAAAATGTTGGAGAGGATGTGTGGAAAGGGAAGCCTTCTCCATTGCTGATGGGTATGTATATTGGTACAACCGTTGTGGAGATCAGTGTGGAGACTCCTCAAAAGAGTAGGACTGAAAATCCCATTCAAGCCAGCTATCCTCCTACTGGAAATTTTCCCAGAGGAACTGAAAATATCATATCACAGTGATATATATATATATATATATATATATATATATATATATATATATATATATATATATATATATATATATACCAATATTTATAGCAGCACAATTTGTGATAGCGAAATCTTGGAAACAACCAAGATGGGGTGTCACATGAAGAATGATTGAAATAAATGTGGCATTTCTATACAATGAAGTATTATTCAGCCATAAAGAATGATAAACTTGAAACATTTATATTGAAGCAGATGCCACTTGAATTTCACTCTTAAGTGAAGTAAATCAGACACACATGTGCAAATATTGTATAGTCTCCCTAGTATAAGAAATCTAAAGAAGAAATACAAATAGAAAGTTATAACAACAACTAAAAAGAAGTTAGTCAGATAGTTAGGGTAAACTGAATTACATATTTTGCAGGGTAACAATAAGCTTCTCTTCTGGATGCTTAACAACCTACGTTTGCAGATCAAAAATTGGAGAAATGAAAAGGCTTCAAGATCAGCCAACATTTTAGCCCTAGCCTTTCAAATTCAGTGAAGACTCATGACATAGGAGAACCTATACTGTAACATCATGGAACTCAGTGGTGCCCCAAATTTTCTTATCAAGGAGATTATGGAGTCACAGAGGAATGTGATTGATGATCTATAGTGTACCTAGGGAGAGTCACATGGAGAGAAAACTTTCTCTCAGACTCTCACAGAGAGCAAATTGGTCAATCAATGGCTGTGGCACATCCACGTGGCTGACACAGACAAAGGATCTACAGAGTGAGGTACAGAGTTGCAAGATAAACCCTGAGGAGTCTTGACTGACCTCATCAGATACAAAAGTTACACTTTTTCTTATATAGATCTTGCTTTATCTTGGTCTTAACCATCCAACAGAACAGAATCCTCGTTTAAAAACGAGGATTATAAAATAAGGCCATAATAATAAGTTGATCTGTCAATGGCTCTAGTCAACAATTTCTTCATATAACCCACTACTATTGTGGACTGGTGGACTGTGTGGATTGGTTCCCTGAATTCAAGCACCTAGAGTAATTGAATGACAGTACAATAACCATCTTTGACTGGACTAAACAACAAAAAAAAGGGGACTACAAAGGAAGAACCATTCATTGTCTTTATAAACAGTACAGTTAGGATAAATATGCAGTATTTTGCATAATTCTATGAGAAGAAATATTTGCACTAATAGTGTTTGGACAGGATATCCTGTCTACTTCTTGTACAGTGGGTAACCACTAGAAAGATTACAATGAAAAATATTAATTATTTAATCTATACTATAATTCAGTTTTTAAAAAAGAATAGGTATACAGCTACATTCTCTTAAATCATTGATTAGAGGTTTCTGCTCTAATAGTGTTTGTAGATAGCGTACTATGTATACACCTTGTACAACAAAAAGCCACTATGAATACAATATGCAATGTATTTGATTTGAAACTGTCTCATTGGTCTATGTTCTTTAATAAAATAAATTACAATATAAAAATATAACAGAATGACAAAAAATATAAAGTTGAAATGAATACAAAGATTAAATGTGGAAATAAAGAAATCATACAGATTTACAGAGTTTTGATGGTAACTGAAAGAAGAAATAAGCAGATTATATCCAATTGTCCAACTAAAAGTCAAAGGTAAGTATCTGTACAACAAATCGCTAGTGTGGATATATGTAAGTATATGATGTAGAACATTGTAGAAGCACAATCTAATACATATTATCAGTCATGGACATATGTATGAAGACCAATCTTACAGGAAACCAAAATACCCTCAGAAAATGTAAAAAAGTAAGAATAAGAAGCAAAGAAGTCAGAAAAAAAGGAAAGAAAGTAACAAAATGTAAAGAGGAAGAGAGCAAATAAGGAAAACAGAAGGTAAAAGGAGAGGACCACTGTCCTGTGGTCAAGGCACCCATTGCCTACTTCAGGCTTTCTTGTTCAAGAGTCTCTAGTTTGCTCAGATCTGTAGCCAGAACAACGCTGGTGTGGCTCTTTCTGAGAAGTCTTAGCTTCAGGCACCTAAGAAGGATCCTACTGCCTGATTTCTTCCCTAAACTTTTCCTGCACATCCCAACTATAGCTGTGCTGCTGTTTTCCCTGACTCTCTCCAGGTTACAGTTCCACTGGGTCTTAGGCTTGGAAGAGCATAGTACCAGGGCAAACAGTAACCACAGAATCTTGTTTTATCCCTGTGTCTGTGGGTCCCAGGTTGCAGAGCCTTTCATGTCTCTCTGTGGGTCAAGCTTCCTCTGGCTCCAGGTATAGGCAGATGCTAATCAGGGTCCTAGCAATTGGTACTTGCATCTCTACTGAAGCTCACTAAATCTTTCATGCTTGGGTTCTTACCATGCTCAGGCCACCCCAATGCACACTATTCTAACACTTGACATTTCAGGCCTGACTGCTTCTACCTTTCCTTCTTGATTGATATCACTTGCAATCCAAGGCCTCCATCCAAGCAAATATTGTACTCTATGGGCCCTTTTATTTGTAGAAGGACCTCTTGGCTGCCTGGGAACTGAGAGCATGAGTGACCATTCTGGATGCAAAGCCACAGCTGTCCCCATTGGCTTCTTCCCATGCAGGACTTCATACTTCTCTAACAAATGTGCACTTTTTAAAACTGAGCTACAGCTAGGGCCAGAGTGGTGACATTATCTTCCAGCCTGATCTGCATCTGTATTTCATCTGTTTCCTATCTTCTATGATTGCAGCCATTTGAATACTGGCCTGGGTAAAAGTCTCAGGGTGCAGGCTCCATGCTGGATCCATCTCTGGCTTAATATATTTTGAAATTCTGGGTAATGTTGTTTTACTCTAAGAATATTGTTTGGCAGGTATCTCTTCTTAAATGTGTAGAATCCATATAGCTTGAAAGTTACGTAGATAATTTTTAACATAGCTTAACCTCTACAACTGGTATTTCTTTCTTTTTTTAATTTTATTTTACAGAAGGGTCTATAAGGTGTCCAGGGTCTCACTACTAGGCTGGACTTGTAGTGATCCACCTGTTTAAAACCTCTCAAGTGCTGGGATTCCAGGTGCACATCACCACCCCCAGTCTCAATTGCCATCTCAGTGCACCCTGGAGCAAGACTGGCATAGCAGGCCCAAGTATCAAACCCCCAGCCTCTGCATTTGGTTTCAGGCAGTTTAATCAGCTAAGCTATTTGGCTGGCCCTACAAAAGGTATTTCTGATTCTTCTTATTCAACAGACACCTTCACTGAAGAATACACCTCACTTAATGCTGAGCTCTGGGTACAGCTCCTTTTGTAGGTAGAATTGAACTAAAATATTCGTCTACTAACCTTCTTTGAAAGCACTGCTTGGGTTCTCAGTCATTGCTATGGGCAATGGCGATTATCACACTGGAATATGTCTCACATAAGGACAGATCTGACATCAATAGCTGTGGTCCTGTATTTGACCTTCGACCAAAAGATACTCACTGCCCTAAAAGTACCTAAATATTTTAATTTATACAGTTCTTTCCATATTTACATAACAGAAAACAACCTATTCTACCACTTCCAGCTGAGAAATATCACTATAAAAGAATGGAAATGATAATGTAGTGTTTGTACAGAGAATTAAATAAATAAAATAAACATAGCCTTTCAAAAAATACTCGGTCCTTTATAAAGCATAAGTCATGGAAAGATGAGTCTTTTAGAACTGCGATTGAGACTATTGTTTAAGTGACAAGGCTATCTAGAAAGTTATGCTTTACAGAATATAAATATCAGGACTTTTAAATAAAGAAAGGAACATAATATATTATATAAATTAAATGCAAATGCTTATTTTTTTTTTGTTCTTTATTTTTGTTTTTAGTACTGGGTCTATAGGTTCTTACTACATAGATCCGCACTTGCAGCGATTCTCCTGTTTTCAGTCTTCCAAACACTGGAATTGCATGCACATGCCACCACACCCAGTCTCAGTTACCAGCTTAGTGCACCCTGACAGTGGGGCAAGCCCAGCACAGTAAGTAGATACCAAACCCCGCTTTCTGCATCAGGCTAAGTAGTTTTAATTTGCTGAGTTATCTGGCTGGCCATGCTTATATAAGTTTGAATTAGATTTTCTTTATTATTATCATCATCATCATCATCATCATCATCATCATCATCATCATCATTATTATTATTATTATTATTATTATTGAAGAACAAATAGCAATGAGACAGTTTCAAGACAAATTAACAGGACCGATTAGATGAATGAATACATTGAAAAATGTTTTCATAATGTTTTGGTATTGTATAAGATGCATACATGATATTATACTTACAGACATTATTATAGTAGATGTCTCTAATCAGTGAATTAAGAGAGTGTAGCTGTTTACTTATCTTATTTTTTTTATACCTGAGTTATATCACAGATTCAATCATTAACACTTTCTGCCTTGTTATTTTCCTAGTGGTTGTCCATAATACTAGAAGCCGACATAGTATCTTGTCCAACCACCATTAGTGCAAATCTTGCTTCTCATAGATTTATGCAGAAGTGCGACATATTTATCCTAACTGTACTGTTTATACAAACACATCATGGTTCTTTCTTTGTATACCCTTTTTTTGTCTAGACCTGTCAAAGATGGGCACTTCATTGCCATTAAACTAATTTAGGTGCCTGAACTCGGCGGCCCAATCCAACACAGTCCAGCATTCCACAATAATAGTGAGTTATCTGAAGAAGTTGTTGACCATAGCCATTTACAGCTCAAGTTATTTTTATGGCCCCATGTTATATACATCATTTTTATATTTTTATATTTTCCTCCTGAATGGTTAAGACTGAGATAGATCAAGCCCTGTATACCAAAAGATGTAACTTTTGTTTCGGATGAGGTCAGTGAAGTCCCCTCAGGGTTTATCTTATAATCCTGTTGAATTAGATTTTCTTAAACATTTGTATATAAAAACATAAAATTTCACATAAACTTAATATTACATGTGCCCAAAATCACAATTGACAAGATGAGAATACAAGACAAATACAGGAAAATTATTTATTTTGATATATTTATGTTCTTATATTTCATGCTAATATATGTATCCAAAATGGGACTATTAAACTGTTCTAAGGTAGTGTAAAAATAATATATCGCTAGGAAGAATGAACATAAGGAATGTCTATCTGAGGTAGATATATAATGATCATGAAAACTTAAGTGCTTATGGAAAATTAAAATAAAACTATGAAGCATCGTTCCCTATCTATAAAAATCTTGGGCCAGTGAGATCACTCAGCAGACTACGTGCCTGCTTAGGCAAGCACAGGGACTGGAGTTTGATCCCTGGCACCACCTGCTGCAGTGGCCGTGACCCCAGGCACACTAAGCTGGCCACCATGACCTGGGATGTTAGTGCACAATTGTAATCCCGGACCTGAGGAGCCCAAAAACAGGAGGACCACTATGAGTCCAAGCTGAGCACTGACACAGTGTATCAAATACATTTAAAAAAAGAAGGAAAAACACTTAAAACTTGGATATAAAATGTTTTTAAAGAGTATGTTAGTTACGATATGTGAGCTTAATTTATATAATGCCCAGAATTTGAATATTACTCCCAGAAACAAAAATTTGATAATTTTTGGTTAAAATTATTTTTAAAAAATATTGATCACTTCAAATAACACTTTAGAGACAATATGATATTTTATAGAAAATTCAGATATGGTTATGGTCCAGAATCCAAAAAATTCCTTTCTGTGTACTCACATGTACTCATGAGAAACTTTTTTGTTTTAGTTTGGCAGTCTAGCTCATAGAAATAATGGCAGTAGTCTAAAATACTAAACAGAATGAACAATGGGAATTAATATGATCTTTACTAATACTTCCTGTATCAATTTCTAATAACAGAAGAATTGAATGTTGTCATTCCACAGCTATTGGAACATATCACCCCTTCCTAGAAGCCTCTTCTCATATATGCACAAAATTTGGGAAAAGACCTTTTCACAGAAGGACACTATAATTAGAAGAAACGTTTCCCTTGTCCATGTCCGTACATTTATTTACACTGAGAAAATTATGTTGTGTTTGTCATTCAAACTGTTATCTTCCATATAGTGCTGGATATCTACCATCCCATCCACATAGAGGGATCTGATCTAAGTATGTGTCCCCATGAGTCACGTTGTTTCCATATCATGTACTACCTTATTAGCTTGGTTTTCCTTTTTAGAAAACTATCTGAGGTAGATATATGACCATCCTGAAAACGGAAATCCTGATAAGACGGGTTTATGGAAGGAAGAGTCCAGGTAGAATATGACAATGTCCTCACTCCACTTGTGTCCTTCCCTTTCTGAAACTCCAAGGATTATGGCATTGTCTTTCTTTCTTTCCTATTCTTTGGTTTATTTTTCTGGAATCTAAGTTGAGGATAGTTGAACTTAGAGTTAAGTCCTGACCTTAAATAAATATCATATGTTTTTGCTTTGTCCTCCTTTTTTTCCTCTGTAATTCTTTATTTGTTTTTTAGCAAAAAGGTAACTTGAATAGGGGGTTATATAACTCAGAAGAGCAGTGATAGAGGGAGGGAGTGAAAGTGCATTTCCAAGGAGGATGAGATGGAAGAAAGGTGGGAAGGTATGAGCATCAGGAGAGGATGCATCTTCTTATTGCCTCTGTTCTGTGTGTGTGTGTGTGTGTGTGTGTGTGTGTGTGTGTGTGTGGTCATTTCTATATCCATCATTTCTAATTTTTATAAAGTTTAGTTAAACTGCATTTTAAAAAAAATCATCATTTGATAATATTTTCAGTAACAGTAACATATATGATGAAATGTATTCCATAGAAACAATTTCTCATTTTAAAACTGTGAGTTTTTTATTGAATAAAAATGATTCAAATTGGGAAGCATATGTAAAACTGGAATGGCAGAATTTCTGAATTCTATATTGTGAATTAAACATCTCATCCTTGTTGTGCTTGTTAGACAGGATAAGCATGCCAGATAGGCTTTTACCTCGGATGGATCATTTCTGATGTCAAATACTCTCTCAGAACTATAAGACAACAACAACAGAAATGAGAGTATGTCCTGACCACAAGTCAGTAATATTGACAATATCAGTTGTGATTTTTGGATACATATCACCATTTTTCATTTTTTATGGGTGTTTATCATACACGGTATATTTTTATTAGAAATTACTTTGGAAGTATTTTCAAAAGCTAAATTTAATAGTTCAAACAGCTAGCTGTGTTATTTAACGCAAAATGTGTTATTTAATATTTTAGTTCCTATTATTAATTATAAAATGAATATTTTGGTTATAATAGTTATTTCTAAAATATTCAACTTTTTCTTGCTTCTATATTTAATAAATTTTAAGTTAAAATTTGATCAACAGCATGCATACATTTTTCAGTAGTGAAACAAATTTAATTAATATTCACTTTGTAGAAATATATATCTGAGAATGATTCTATTATTCTTTCATTGTGTTTCCTAAAGTAAAAACCTTCAAAAGGTAAAAATACTGCCATTTCTAGAAATCAAGAATGTGTGCATAGAAGAATCTTGGAAAAATTTTTTGTCATTTTAACGTGATGTGTTTCCAATTACATAACCTGCATTATATACCCATTGTATTATTCATTAGAAATAAACATAATCAATTCTAGCAGTAAAAAGATTAAAATTTGATATTCTAGAAAGACAGAAGTTTGCACTGCTTCAATGACTTGAAAACAGGCTGCCTGTGTAAATCGTGTTGTATCTCTAATTTCCCTTTTTGGTGCAGAAGACAGGTGTTCTACAGATGGAGAGACAGTTGTGGTTTTATGGGACTTCTTCTCCTGAGCACATATTTGTCACCACATAAGTCCTCTCTCTAAGCATGACAAACACTTTCATGTACACTTAGAGTAAAACAAAGCAAAATGATATGAAAAAGGCCTTAATATTGCAGCAAAAACAAAAGACAAGCTTTGTTATGGAGGAAGCAGCTGGAAGATTATTCTGGTGAACTCTAGATATTAGTTACATAAGAAGTTTTCTGCATACACATATAGAAAACACCCTGTGCTCACAGAACATAGCCGTCTTAAATGAGGTGAAAGCTATTGTTTGCTTCTATCAGCCTTTCTGCCCCAAAGCACAAATGGGAATCATATTCCATGTCTCAGTCTGTGTAGATGAGAGACCTACAGTGATGATGATGGAAGCGATGAGATATCTGTAAAAATGATGGGAAATATTTAAATGAAATACGCAGCTCCATGTTTAAGCCCCCCCATGACCATTTTGTGGACCTAGCTTTGCCATCTTACAGTTATGTAGGTCAATAGCAAGGGTTTTAAAAGCCCTATGAGCAGCACTTGGTGTAGAATAAGGATTATTAAGCCCACGCTAGTGGCACAGTAGGTTTGGCAGGACAGAGGGAACTGGGGATTGGAGTAGCGTTTTTATGTTTCCTTAACCACTGACCTTCTTGAATTAATCGGAAATTCTGTAAACTTATTCAATATTGTCCATTTATTAGTGATAAAAGGACTTAGAAGCAGAACATGTGGCAATTTAAAAAAAACTTTACATTTTATAATTTTTATTTAATTTTGTGTAGAATAACTTTTCTGGATGAAGATAAATGTATATTATTGAATACTGAAGCATTTAGAAATATGTAGTTGAAATTATCTCAAATTATAATCATTGCATTGGAAAAGCAGATGACGGAAAAATAACTCTTACAAATTATATTTTTCAGGGGATGGCCTGATAGCTCAACAGACTAAAGTGCCTGCTTAGGCAGATGCAGGGGCTGGGAGTTCAATCCTTGGAGTGCTGTGCCAGCCCCTCCCACAGGGCCCACAGAGACAATGATTGAGACTGTTTGTGGTGGCACACGCCTGTCCGCCTGACATCCCAAGACTTGGGAGGCTGAAAACAGGAGAATCACTAAGAGTGTGATATACATAGTGAGGCACTATTGATGCTTTAGTCCCTGTCCTAAATAATACAGAAAAAAAAAATATATATAATGTTTCTCAGCTAGAAAAAGCATATTTTTATTAATTCTAATGTAGTTTTGTTTATTTGGTACCATCTTTCATCTACAATGCAGAAAGTTGGTGGATTTATAATTTTGCATATTTAGGAAAACACCACTACTAGCAATATGAACAAAAAAGAATCAGTAACAGACCTAAATATCTAATAGAAAAAAAAGGGAATAAGATGCAGAAAAGAACTAGAATAGTTTTCTTTTTGCTCCCACAAAATACTGAGATTTATTCATGAAGAAGAGAGTAAATAGTATGTATCAACAGCAAATGAATATATCATATAATGTAAAATAATT
The DNA here is from genome assembly GCA_004027165.1 of Ctenomys sociabilis. Taxonomy (NCBI): domain Eukaryota; kingdom Metazoa; phylum Chordata; class Mammalia; order Rodentia; family Ctenomyidae; genus Ctenomys; species Ctenomys sociabilis. The sequence goes on from PVKA01011215.1 coordinate 38,816, forward strand.
TACTATATCATTTAGTGTAAAGTCATTCAAGAAAAATCTGGAGGCAAAAGCATGAATATAATTTAATTAGAACATGAAATGTTACTAACAAGAAAAATGCAATTGTATTTTTCTGAAATTATAACCAGCATTAAAATAGAGCAACATGAAATTGTCAAAGAGCAGCAACAAAAATAAAATCAAATTTAATTCAGGTCTCCCTCAGTTTCTAATTCATAAGTGACGCAACTATCACTTATAAATTTTAAGAATAAAAATTAACTGATTATATGTAAAGTATAAAAAATAAGTTAACTAAATTAATGGCCTAAGTCAAAGAATAAATAACATTTTTCTATAGAAAAAAAATTTTATGTAGATGCTCCAGTTGCACAATCGGTTAATGCATGGTACTTATAAAAAGATTTTATGTAATAAGGGAGTATAGAAAAACATTTCATCTGTAATGTAGCTTAAGTCTTTCTCTTTTACAATTTAAAATTTAAGTTTGAATAGTAAAAACAAAAGCATAAACAAATAGCAGAAATAAACAAACAGGATAACATACAACAATAAATATAGATTTATTTATTGTAGATAAATTTGTTATAGATTTTTAAAATAACATAAGTGGAGTGGGGAAGATAGCTCAATAGAATAAGCGTCTGCCTGGTAAGTGCAAGGGTCTTAGTTCAATCCGCGGTTCTGAAAAAAAAAAATACAAACAAAAAACCCAGTAATAGCTAATTAAAAATATTGTTCTATTATCTTTTATATTGTCAAATCTGTGACTCAGATATAACTGATATAATTATGCAAAATTGGACAAATAATTGAATATTATCACTGTATCAAGAAACCTTAATTTTTTTCTTGTCTTTTTTTACTTATGGTTACCAACTTGCTTTAATGAGAGTATAATGACTGTTAAGACATTAAAAATGTAAACCATAGAAGACCAAGATGAGAGGTATTCAAGTGTGGTTTTCGTATTATGCACTGCTGTCCTCAATATCATTGCACAGACTGGAGATATCAGTATGTGGAGTTAGTTGAGGTGAAAATTCTAAACATGAACTGCTATTTTTAATAAAAACTGATTGAAATTATTAGTACAGTCATCTAAGCCATCCTGTATGCATACTTATATGTCCTCTCTTCTTTTTTTCCTATCTTTCCTCATTTCTCTCATTTTTGTTCTTTAATCCTCACATTTTAATCTTTAATCTCTCAATTTTACTATATCTGTTACTTTTCAGGTTTTGTTCTTTCAGATTCTTACACTAGGGAGACAATAGGATATTTACACATATGGGTCTCATTAATTTCACTTATGAATATAGCCTCTAATTGAATCCACTTACCTGTAAAGGTTGTGTGTTTGTCTTTCTTTATAGCTGAGTAATATTAAATTGTATACAATTACCACATCTTTTTTACCCAGACCTCAGGTAATGGGGATTTTGGTTGTTTCCAAGATTTGGCTGACAAATTGTGCTTCTATAAACATGGGCACACAGGTATCATTATGCTATGCTGTTTCAAATGCTCTTGGCAAAATACCCACAGAGGGAATAGCTAGATTGAATGGGATTATCAGTTCTAGTTTTTGAGGAGTTGCCACAATGACTTCCACAGTGATTTACCAGGCTACATTCCTCTAAAAAGTGGAAAAGCATTTCTTTTTTTTTTTAACCATAGATTTGGAAGCATTTCTTATTACTTCATTTCTTTATGATAGCTGTTCTTTATGAGGTGGGAATGTATCGCCATGTTGTTTTAATTTGCATTTCTCAAATGGTCACTGCTGTGAAAAATTTTTTAAAGTATTTATTTGCCACTTGTATTTCTTCTTTGAGAAGTGTGCATTCATTTTAGGTACCAACTTTTAGATTCAGTCTTCAAATGTTGGGGACCCTAATACTTTTTAGTTCTTTATATATTCTAGATGGAGGAGCCTTCTCTGAGTGATCATTGGTTAAGGATTTTTCAAATTAGTGGGTTGCCCTTTCACTCTAGGAGATTTCTTTTGATGAGTAGAAGCATCTCAATAAGATGATATCACAGTTGCTGATTTTTGCAGTATTTTCCGTACAGTTTGGTTTATGTTCACGAAATCTCTATGTACTCCTATATCTTCAAGATTTCTACCTATTTTCTCTTCCAGGAGATTTAGTGTTTCTGTTTCAACATTTGTAAACCATTTTAGCTTTAGTTTAGTTCATGGTGGTAGACCCAGGTCTAGTTATAGGCTTCTGCATGTGGGAAGCCAGTTTTCTGAGCACCATTTATTAAAGAGGCTGTCTTTCTTCCAGTAAATATGTTTGACCCCTTTATCAAAGGTAAGATTATGGATGTTTTGTAGTTATATCCGTATCTTCTGTTCTCTTCCATTGATCCTTTGGTCTGTTTTATTTTTTTATTTTAATTTTTTTGCTAGTACTGTGCTGATTTTGTCTTTTATCACAGTATTTTTGTATATAATTTCAGGTCAGGATTTATACTGCTTCCAGCCTTGCCTTTGTTGCCCAGGATTACCTTTGCTTTTCTAGAACTTTTCTGGGTCCAAATAATTTTTAAGAATGTTTTATCTAGGTGCTGGGGAGATGGCTTGGTGGAATAAGCACTTCCCTGGAAAGCACAAGGGTCTGAGTTCAATACCTGGTTCTGCCAAAAAAAAAAAAAAAATGTTCTATCTAGCTCTTTGATGTACATAACTGATATAATGATAGGGATTGAATTAAAACTGTGTGACAATTTTGGGAGTATGGCCATTTTCACAGTGTTGGTTCTTCCTATTTAGGAGCAAGAAATATCTTTAAATTTTCTGAAATCCTCTTTGATCTCTTTTCTCAGAGTATTACAATTTTCATTATATAGCTCTTTTACTTCTTTTGTTAGATTACTTCCCAAGGATTTCATGTCATTTGCAAATGATGTTTAACTTCGTCCTTACTTTTTCTTATTACTTTTATTTAATGCTTCGTACTAATGATTCCCAAATTATGCTGAACACGGTGGTGCTAGGGGACATCTGTGTCTTGTATCTGATCTCAGAGTAAAGGTTTCAAATTTTCCCCATTTACAATTATGGTGGCTGTGGTTTCACATTGACGGCTTTTGTGAGATTAAGGTATAGGCCATGTATTCCAGTTATTTTTAGGGCTTTGATTATGAATGAGTGTTGAACATTTTCAAAAGGCATTTCTACATTGATTGAGATGATCATACAGGTTTTTGATTTGGCTCTATCAATATAGTGAGTGTATTACATTTATAGGTTTTCATATATGAACCATTATTGCATTCCTTATAGGAATCCTATCTGTTTGTGGTGTATAATTTTCACATTTTCTGTATTCTACTTGTTAGCACTTTGTTGAGAATTTTGGTTTGATATATATATATATATATATATATATATATATATATATATATATCACTATATATATATATATATAAAACACTATATATATATAACTATATATATAGTGTTATATGTAATATTATATAATATGTGTAAAAAAAAATATATATATATTAATTCCAAGGTATTTCACTTTCTGTAGTGCTATTGTAAAAGGTATTGTTTTTCTAATTTCCCTCTCAGTGTATTTGTTATCTGTGTAGAAGAATGCTATTCACTTTTGGGTATTGACTTTGAATCCTGTTGTGCTACTGAATTTATTTATCAATTCTAGTAGCTTCTTGGTGGAGTTTTTTGTCTTCCAAGTAAAATATCATGTCATCTGCAAATAATGATAATTTAACTTCTTCTTTACCCATTCTTATTCCTTTTATTTTTTCTCTAATCTCTAATGGCTCTACTTAATGATTCCAGAACTATAGTGAATAGGAGGGGTGAATAAGGACAACCTTGTCTTGTACCAGATCTGAGAGTAAAAGATTTCAGTTTTTCCTCATTTAGAATTGTATTAGCTGTGTGGTTGTCATAGATGACTTTTATCAGATTGAAGTAGAGGCCTTCTATTCCAATTTTTGGTAGGACTTTGAACATAAGTGATTGCTGGACTTTGTCAAAAGTCTTTTCTACATCAATTGAGATAACTGTTTGGTTTTCAGATTTGGCTATATTCATATAGTATATTACATTTATAGATTTGTGTATATTGAACCATCCTTGCATCACTAGGATGAATACTACCTGGTCATGGTGTATAATCTTCCTGATGATTTGTGGTATTCTATTTGCTAGGATTTTATTGAGGAATTTTGCACCAATGTTCATGAGAAAGATTAGCCTGTAGTTCTCTTTTTTAGTTGCATCCTTCCCTGTTTTGGCATCAGTACAATACTTGCCTTCAGCAATGATTTTGGGAGGATTACTTCATTGTCAATTTCATCAAAGAGTTTGAGGAGTATAGGGATTATATCTTCCATAAATTTCTTGTAGAATTTGGCTGTGAATCCATCAGGACCTGGAATTTATTTTGTTGTAGGTTTTTTTTATAGTATTTCCTATTTCATTGACTGTTATTCAATTATTGAGAGTTGCTGTATCTTATTGATTCAGTTCTGTTAATTTGTACCTTTCTAGGAATCGTCCACTTCTTCTCTGTTTGAATTCTGTGAAAGGAAAGATTCTCAAAGTAGCTATTGACAATGTTCTGTGTATGATGATTACATCTTATTCCTTCCTTTTTGCTTGTATATGAATATTTTGTTTCCTCTTTTTGATGTTAGCTATGGGCTTATCAAATTTATTTAAACTTTCAAAGAACCAGCTTTTTGATTTTTTAGTTCTTTGGACTATTTGTTTCTTCTCAATTGAATTAATTTCTGTTCTAATTGTTGTGATTTCTTTGCATTTTTGGGATCTGGATTTGTTTTGATCTTCTTTTTCTAGATGTTGAAGTTGCAACATTAGGGTGTTTATTTGTTCCCATTTTGTTTTCTCAATGTGTGAGTTCACAGCTATAAGCTTTTGTCTGATAACTATTTTTGTTGCATTTCTTAAATTCCAATAAAATGTGATTGAATTTTCACTGAATTATAGGTATTGTTGAACATCTTGTTTAATGTCATCTGTGACCCATTGGTTGCTAAGTGGGGTTATTTAATTTCCATGCATTTAGTTTTCTTTTGTCATTTATTTCCAGTTTCATTGCACTGTGGTCAGATAATATCCATGGGATAATTTCTGCTTGTGTGTATACTTAAGCATGGCCACTATGTGGTCTATTTCAGAAAATGACCCATCTGCTGCTTACAAAATTGTGTATTCAGCTTCAGTTGTGTGGAACACTGTGTATATGTCCACCAAGTCCATTTGTTCCAAGCTCTTGTTCAGTTCTGCTACTTCCTTGCTAATTCTTTGTCTGGTTGACCTATCTTTTGTGGGATAAGAGAGATTTAAGGTCTCTTGTTAAGGTTTTGGTACTGGATATTAGATTTTTACTTTTTTATTTTTTTATTGAGAAACAGCAATGAGACAGTTTCAAAGCTGATTAATAGGAGAGTTTCAATAGTTATTACTTAGTACATTATTATCTTCTTAGTGGTTATCCATATTACAAGATACAGACAAGAAATCCTGCTCAAATACTATGAGAACAAATCTTTCTTCTCATTGATTTAAGCTAAAGTAGGTGTATATCTATCCTAATTGTACTGTATACACACACACACACACACATCTATCTATCTATCTATCTATCTATCTATCTATCTATCTATCTATCTCTCTCTCTCTCTCTCTATCTATCTATCTACAGAATGGAAATTCCTTCTTATCCCTTTTTTTTTAGTTCTGTCAGATATGGGTATTCCACTGACATCTAAATACTATAGGTGCATGAATTCAGCAAAACAATCCAACACAGTCCATCAGTCCACAATAGTAGTGGGTTATCTGCAGAAATTATTGTCTTGAGTCTTGCACAGTTCAGCATACTAATATGGCTTTACTTAATATATCTCATTTTTATACGCTTCTGCTGGATGATTAAGACCAAGATGAAGCAAGATCTATATAACAAGAAATGTATCTTTGCTGTCTGATAAGGTCAGGCAAGTCCTCTCAGGTTTTATCCTGTAACCCTGTACCGCAGTTTACAGATCTTTTGTCAGTGTCAGCCTATAGATGAATCACAGCCATTGCTTGACCAATTTGCTCTCTGCGAAAGCCTGAGAGAATGTTTTCTCTGCATGTGACTCTTCTTAGAACACTATGCCATCAGTCACGTTGCTCTGTGGCCCCATAATATCCTTGATCAGAAAATTTAGGACACAACTGAGTTACATGATGTTACAGTACAGGTTTTCATGTCCATTAAGATTTGTCTAATCTAGTTGGGTGTTCTCTCGTTTGGTGCATATACATTTATGAGTGTTACCTCTTTCCCTGGAATTTTCCCCTAGCCAGTATATAGTGGCTTTATTTCATTTGATCATTCTTTGTTTGAAGTTGAAACTATCTGAGAACAGGATTGCTAACACTGCTTTTTTTCTGAGGTGCTGGGGCATGAAGTATTGTTTTCCATCCTTTTACTTTCAGCCTATGAATTTCTTTTTGAGTTAAATATGTTTCCTCTACACAACATATTGTTGGATTTTGATACCTAATCCACTGCTGAAGGCTATTTCTTTTATTGGTGAATTGAGTCCATTTAGACTGATGGTTATAATTGAGAAGTATTGATTTACAGTTGACATGTTATCACCTGTCTTTTTGACTCCTTTTTCTAGTGTGTTTAATTATTTTCTCTAGTTATTGGTTTTCCTTTTGCTTTCATTCTGGGAGTTCTGATCATATTGGCCCTTTTCTAGAATAACTTTTTGAAGTCTATGTAGGGTTCACTTGGTCATTATGAAATTCTTTAGTTGGTCTTTGTCACAGAAGAATTTCACTTCTCAATCAAATTTCAAAGAGTGTTTTACAGGGCACAATAGTGTGGGTTGGAATTTGTTTTTATAGAGGACTTGAAGTACTTTACTCCATGCTCTTCTTGCCTTCATGGTTTGTGAAGAGAAATCTGAGTTTTCTTTTAAATGTGATATTTTCTTCTCTAGCCTTTTTCAGTATATTGTTCTTGTGCTGAAGTTTTGGGATCTTGACTATTTTATGTGTTGGTGTGTTTTACTTGGGTTGAAGTTATTTGGAGTTCTGCATGCTTTGGTTACCTGAATGTCAGATTGTTTCCTCATATATTGGAAGTTTTCTACAATTACTCTTGCCTGTATTCTTTTCATATCATTTGCATTGCCTCCATCTTTCTCACTGATGCCTATTAGTCTCACAATGTTCAACTTTGCATCATCTTGCAGGTGATGAATTATTTTTTCTGCATCATAATTGTTTTTAAGAGATCTTTTCTTTTCTTTTCACTAGGTGCACCAGCATCTTCAAGATCTGAAACTCTATCTTCACTTTCATTCAAACAGTTTTGCAAGCTTATGATTAAAATTTTAAGTTCCTCTATATTTCTGTGACTCTGCTTCATTATCTATTTCTTTCCTGTGTTGCTCATTCAAAGATTCTATCATTTTTATAATCTCCTCTTTTTTTATCATTGTCTTCTTGAAAAGCACTTATTAATTCTTTTACTACAGAGATTATTTCTGATCTTATTACCTCTATATGTTTCTGTATTTTATTCTTTACTTCATATGCTATTAATTCAGAGATTTTTATTTCAGAGATTAATTCTGATCTGATTTCCTCTATACCTTTCTGCTATTGTTTCTTTACTTCAAAAGTTATTAATTCAGAGTTTTTTTTTGTTTCAGAGATTAATTCTGTTCTGAGTTCCCTTACCTTTCTGCTGTTGTTTCTTTAATTCAGATGCCATTAATTCAGACATTTCAGCTGTGCTTGCTTCCTCTGTACTTGTTCTGGTTTGGCTCAGGATCTGAGACTACATTTTGTTCCTTCTCTTTGTCATTTTGTATGGCACTATTCTGACCTTTGGTGGAGAGCTTTGGAAATGTTATAACCTACTAAAATTAGGGTGAAGATCAACTAAGTTGGAGTTCATGCAGTTGTGCCTGGCTTGTGTCTTTCAACTGTGCTCAGTTCCTTTCTTCTGTAGTCATTGAAGGTGAACCTTTCGTGCCACTCTGGCAAGAGGTTCTGCTCCTGGATTAGCTGCATTGTTTTGTCCCCTAGTCTCTGTAGAAGGACTTCAGCTGCAGAGTTTGCCCCCAGACCCGTAGGCCAGGCCTGGCCTGGTTCTTCAGGGGTACAGGGGACACAGGAGAGCACAGAAGTTTTCCCACACTTACACAGGGCCTGGGCCTGGGCTTGGGCAGTCTGGAGTGGTTCAGAGAGTGTGGTGGAAGTTCTCACTTAAGGCATGCTTGGGCTGGCTCTGAGGGGTGGAGATTTCCCAGTGTTGCAAAAGATCTCACTCAATCAGTGGCCTAGGCTCATTCCAAAGAGGTCCACTGGGCACAGGGAAGTACAGAAACTATCCCACACACTCGCAGGGCCATGGCTTTGGTGGGTCTTATTGAGAACTTTTGCATCTATGTTCGTGAGGGAGATTGACATGTAATTCTTTTTCCTAATTGAATCTATCTCTAATTTTGATATGAGTATAATATTTGCCTCTAGAAATGATTTTTGTGACTATTGCTTCTTTTTCAATTTCACTGAAGAGTTTGAGGATATTTGGATTAAAACTTCTTTAACTATCCTAGGCAGGTGAATGGATCCACCCTGAGCACTGCTCTTCCTCACATGAACCAGTACTTAGGTGCAACGTGTGAGTGGGATCACCTGTTCATCCTCCGGATTCTGATTTCAGCCAGCTTCCAGGCCAGGTGTGTGTTTGGAACTTTACCCATCAGACTAGCCCTGTATAGAACACTGTAGTAGAACTCACTGCAGAGAGTCTATTGGCAAGACACACTTAGCTGATCCAGGAGCAGAATATCTTGCCAAAGTGGTACAGCAGGTTTACTTCCAAGGACTACAGCCTAAAGAAATGGAGCACAGCAGCCAGATCCAAGTCACACCCTCATGGAAGAGTTTATTTGGTAATAATGGACCTGGTACTAAGGTATTAATTCTACCAAAGCTTTACACCAAAGGTAGAAGACAGTGTTATACAAAATGAAAAAGAGAAGAAGCAAAATGCATTCTCAGGCCCTGTGCTCACTCAGAAAAAATAAGGAGACAATGACATAGAAGAAATTGGAAATCATACAACTTAAAGCTCTCAAATAATAGCATCTGAAATAAAACACAACTACAGAACAGCAGAGAGTAATTTCTGAAAAAAAAATAAATTATAACTGTAAGAGAGAAGTACTAAGTGTTTCTAAAGAAGACACTGATTAAAAAAATAGAGGAGAATATAAAAAGAATAGAATGCTTGAATGAGCAATATAGACAGAAAAAGAATGCATGCAGCAGATTGAAAGAGATAAATAGGAAATTAAAACCTCAATCACAAGCTGGCAAAACCATTTGAATGAAAGTGAAGATAGAGTTTCAGACCTAGAAGACATGAGTGTAGCTAGTGAAAAGGAAAGAAAAGATCTCTTAAAGACAACTAGGATGCAGTAAAAAATAATTCAACATCTGCAAAATGACACAAAGATGAACAATTCAAGACTAATAGGCATCTATGAGAAAGGAGTCCATACAAATGTATAAAATAAATGTGGGCAGAAGTAATAGCAGAAAACTTCACAAACATGGGTAAACAATCTGACATTCAGGTAACCAAAGCATATAGTACTCCGAATAGCATCAAATTAAAAAGACTCCCAGACATACAATAATCAAGATTCAGAAATTCAGCACAGGAACAGTATACTAAAAATCACTAGAGAAAAGAAACAGATCACATTTAAAGGAAGATTCATCAGAATAATGGCACATTTCTCTTCATGAACCATCAAATCAAGAAGAAGATGGAGCAAAGTACTTCAAGTCTTGCAAGGAAATGAATTCCAACCTAGACTGACATACCCTACAAAATTCTCTTTCAAGTTTAATGAATAGGTGAAATACTTCCATACAAAAAACAACTGAGCAATTTCATAATGATAAAGACAACCCTACATAGACTACTAAAAGATATTCTAGAAATGGATCAAGATGAACACCACTCCATGAATGAGAAAGCAAAGTACCCACCAAATAGGGAAAACAAACACAGGACAATAAGTGGTATACAAAAGCAGTCTTTCAATTATTCTTTTGCAAACAGCAGCAAAATCTTTCCATCAGTATAGTGTCCCAGTGGACTTCTCCTGCACCCTATGGGTCATAATTCTGTCCAGGTCTACAGGGTGTATAACAAGGAAATAGTAGTGACTCAGGCCCACAGGTGACACCTGGTCACCAGAAAGCATAATGGACACTGACCACACCCACCACATACTAGAAATTTGTGTGATAGCCTATCCCCAAACTGTTAGAAGTGCTGTCATATATTTGCCATTCCAGTATTTTTGTTATGATTTACTCTTCATAACTCTTTACTATCATGAAAACTTTTTCTTAGTTGATACTTTGTACATATTAACCTAATCAAATACTGTGTGACTACTCTGAATTGATCACAGTTTCATACATATGATACATTGCATACTGGACTTTTAGTTGGATTCACAATTAAATTTTAATTTTTGAATATTATTTTGAAAAATTTTATTTAATTTAGAGTTAACATTTAATTAATTTGACTTAATTAATATTTCATTAATTTTCTGAATATTGTTTAAGCTTGGTTTTTGTTTTATGATTTATGCTGTTTCTTTAACTTACATTGTAGTTATAAGACAAGATATGATAATTTCTTCTATTATTAGAAACTTTAAAAATACACTTTAAAAAGTGTATTTCCATTTTCCATTGACTTTATGATAGTTCTCCTTGTCTTGTATAAACACACACATATACACACACAAATACACACACACACATGAAAAACATATGTATATAAACTTACATAAGATTGATACTGTTAAACTTTAAGTCCCTATAAAATATGGATATTGATACTGTTTTGTAGAAATCTTCAGTGGCTTTTTAAATAGGTTTGCCTAATATAATTATATTTTACACAGTCTTACATAAGTACCATTTTGAGAGGAACGTACAGAAACTTCTCTTGCTTCCTGGTTTATGGTCTTTGTTATTTTCTGTATGCTACTTCTGGAGGTATTAGAATATTTCCAGCTTATATAACTGGAAAATATTTTACTTTAACTTTTCAAAGGTATGTTTGCTAGGTATAAAATTCAATAAGAAGAGATCATTTTTTTTCAGTGCTCTGAATAAAGAAGTCTAGTTTCTTACCCACTTGTTCTTTTTTTTTCTACTGTGGAATAAGATGCTATTTAATTTTGTTCTTTCATAGCTAGTATTTTTCCTATATACATACTTTAATAATTTTTTTCTTTACAATTAGTTTTAGACTATTTCATTCTTGTGTTTTGGTATGATTTTATTCCTATTTCTTGTGCAAAACATTCATTTTTATGTAAATGTTGTGCTATGATTTTAATTAAATTCAGAAATTTTCAGTCTTTAAATATTTATTGCCTACTCCTCTTTACTTTGAGAATTCTAATTATATGAATATATATTTCTTAATTTTGGCACAAAGAGAACTATTATACGACTCATCCGTAAACTCTTTGTCCTTCATGTTTATTTTAGACAATTTATATTGTCATATTCAAGTTTGTAAATAATTTTTATAATGTGCAATCTATTAATCTCATGTATTCAATTCAGAAATATTTTTGTAAAATTCACACTGTCTACATCTTATATCTTTTACATTTCATTATTTGTCTATAATTTTTAATTTGATATATAATTATTTATCTTAAAGTTAATTAGGTGAAAAAAGATATATGTACAGATATAAATAGGGTTAAATGTGTTTCATTTCATTCATCCAGCATACTGCTGGATTTTGTTTCTTTTTCTTTTTTTTATTTTAGGAAGAGTCCACAGCATGTTCAGAGTCTCATTACTGGATCAGACTCACAGTGTCCACCTGTTTAGAGCCTCCCAAAAGCTGGGATTACAGGCACATGCCACCACACACAGTCTCAATTGCCACCACAATGCATCCTGATGGATGGGCCAGCTCAGCAGGCCTGGGGATGAATTTCCCAGCCCCTGCACCTGCTTGTAGGCTCCTCAATACACTGACCTATTTGGTTGCCCTGATTTGTTTCAAATTGTTGATTATAATTGATATGCATTGACTTATGTTTGTCATATTAGGTTCCACACTTTTCAACCGTGTTTAACTGTTGGCCAAGTTTGATGGGTTCTTTCTACTGTTGTTCTTGGAATTCTGGATATTCTGATCCCTTTCTAGAATATTTTTTATTCCTCTATGTAGGTTTGTCTGGTTGTCATGAATTTCTTTAGTTGTTCTTTGTTATATAAGCCTTGTACTTCTTTGTTAAACTTGGAGAATTTTTCAGGGTATATAAATCTGGGTTGGAATTTGTTTTCTTGTAAGATTTGAAATACTTAGATACTGCCCCCACAACTGCTAAGAGAGAACAACCAGCCTGAGACACCAGGCTGACTTCGGCAACTTCTCAGATCGTGCCCCAAAGCCCGCAAGAGACAGTAAACGGCCTGAGGCAGCAGGGCAACTGGGCAAATTCCTAGATCCCAAGCCCGCCAAGAGAGAGCGACAAGCCTGAGACAGAGAGACAATTCCAGAAACTTCCTAGATCCCGCCTGCATGCCCGCCGAGCAAGTGGGAATTTGCACCGGTAATTTGCACGACTCACCTGGTGCGGGGAGTGTGTGGTGAGTCTGAGGAAGATCTTTTGGCTTCCCCCTCCATACACTGTGCCATCCAGAGCATCAGGCCCCAAGAGATCCTAGCCAGAGACCTGCCTGAGACACCCCAGACAGACCGGCCTTGCAACTTCCTGGAGCCACTGCCAACAAGCCCACTACGGGACCAAGAACTTATTATTGACTCTCCTGGCACTTGATCCATGCCTGCCCAGCCTGGGAATTGTGAGGAGCAGCTTCTGTGCCCCCCAGTTCTCCTATGACCAGGGGTGCAACAGAGGGGAACCACAGGAGCTCCAGCAAAAAGGATCCAGGCCACGGAAAATTGGATAATCTCAAACTTAATAGACTGGCACCAAATCTCATTACACGCTAAGGTTAAGCTGCACTAAAGCTCTACACAAAAGTACATAGATCAGTGCATACAAAATGACAAAAACAACGAGAAAAATGCAATCTCAGGTCTCAAGTACACCAATAAGTGCAGAGGACACTAGCTCAGCTGAAATGAATGAATTAACCAAGGCACAAGCAAAGGAACAAGAGCATAAAGGTACAGAGGAGCTCAGACCAGAATTAACACCTGTAATAAAAAAGAAATATTGGAACACATAGTATCTGAAGTAATGAATCAAATCCAGAAACATCTGGGGGAAACCCAATGCTCACCCAGAACAAGTGCCGAAAAAATTATTCCAGCTGAAATGTATGAACTAACAGCATTGAATGCAAAGAAACAACACCAGAAAGGTCACAAGGAACTCAAAGCAGAAATAATTTCTGAAATCAAAAAAAGAATTCTCTGAAGTCATAGCATGAGAAATATAGAAAAAAATCCAGAATATACAGAAGAAAACAAATTTGGAAAACACTCTGCAGAAAAAGAATTAATAGCTCCCTCTAAAGAAGACATGGATAAAAAAAATAGAGGAGTTCAAAAATATGACGGATTCCTGGAAATAGCAATACAGAAAAGAAATAGAACACATGAAGCTGAGTCAAAGAGATATAGAGAAACTAAAAATATCAACCATGAGTCTACAAAAAAGTTTGAGTGAAAACAAAGACAGAGTTTCAGATCTTGAGGATGTGGGTGTAGCTATTGAAAAGGAAAAAAATAATCCATGACCTGAACGATGATGTGAAGATGAACAATGTGAGATTAATTGGCATGAATGAGAATGAAGGAGTCAACACAAATAATATAAAAAGAATATGGGCAGAAATAATTGCAGAAAATGTCCCAAATATAAGGAAATATTCCAACATTCAGGTCACTGAAGCATACAGAACACCAAATAACTTCAACCCAAGTAAAAACACACTGAGACATATAATAGTCAAAATCTCTGAAATCCAACACAAGAATCATATACTGAAAGCTGCTGGAGAGAAGAAGCAGATCACATTCAAAGGAAAACCCATCAGAATAACAGCCAACTTCTCTTCACAAACCATGAAGGCAAGGAGAGCATGGAGCAGAGTTCTTCAAGTCCTGTATGAAAGCAAATTCCAGCCCAGAAATTCTCTTTCAAGTTTGACGGAGAAGTGAAATACTTCCACGACAAAGAAAAACTAAAGAATTTCATCATGACAAAGCCATCCCTACATAGGCTATTGAAAGATATTCTAGACATGGAACACAGTGAGCAGAACTCCACGAATGAGAACAGAAGCAACCCACTAAACAGGATAGACAATGAAACACAGGATACAAAAGAGTAAACACAGCAAGTAAATATCATGAAAAACATAAGTCAACATATTTCAATTATAACCATCAGCATATATGAACTCAATTCACCAATTAAGACAAACAGACTGGCACAATGGATTAGGAAACAAAATCCGACAATCTGCTACATACAAGAAACACACTTAACTCAAAAAGACATTCATAGGCTCAGAGTCAAAGGATGGAAAACAATATGACATGCCCCAGAACACAAGAAAAAAGCAGGAATAGCAATCCTGTTCTCAGATAGTCTCGACTTCAAACCCAAGAAGGATCAAATGACCCAAAGAAGGTCACTATATATTCGGTAGGGGAAAACCTCAAGAACAAGAGGTAACACTCATAAATATCTATGCATCAAACATAGGAGCACCCAACTACATAAAACAAATCTAATTGGACATGTAAAACCTAATATCTAAGACCACAATCTTAACAGGAAGAACTTAACACCCCCTTATCTCAAAAAGATAGATTAACCAGACAAAAAATTAGCAAGGAATAGCAGAATTGAAACAGTTTGGAACAAATGGACCTGGTGGACCTATACATGTTCCACCCAGCCACAGCTGAACACACATTTTTTTTTCAGCTGCACATGGGTCATTTTCCAAAATAGACCACCTACTAGTCCAGAGGTCATGCATAAGTCTATGCAAGAAAATAGAAATTATCCCATGCATATTATCTGAACACAGTGTAATGAAACTGAACTAAACAACAAAAGACACCACAAAAAGCTGCTAAATTCATGGAAATTAAACAACACCCTACTCAACAATCAATGGAGCAAAGAACAAATTCAACAAGAAATTCAACAATATCTACAATTCAATGAAAATTCAAGCACAACTTATCGGAATTTATGGGATAAGATGAAAGCAGGTCTTAGAGGGAAAATTATAGGTATGAACTCACACAATAGGAAACCAGAGCGGGAACAAATAAATACCCTAGTGCAGCACCTCCAACATCTAGAAAAAGAAAAGCAAACAAAACTTAGAACAAAGACAGGAAGAAATCGTAAAGATCAGAGCAGAAATTAATTCAATTGAGATGAAGAAAACAGTTCAAAGGATCCACAAATCAAAAGGTTGGTTCTTCGAAAGACTAAATGAATTTGATAAGCCTCTAGCCAAACTCATCAAAAAGAGGAAAGAAAAAGTTCAAATACAAGCAATAAGGAATGAAAAGGGTGCAGTCAGTGGAAATTCCATGACCCACAGACCCAGTGGAAATTCATGAGATTTTCAACAGCTATTTTGAGAATCTTTATGCTCACAGAATAGAAGACAAAGATGAAATGGACAGATTCCTCGAAAGGTACAAATTACCAAAACTGAACCAAGAAGATATATATAACAACTATCAATAACCCAATACCAGACCAGAGAAATACAAAACACAATAAAAAACCTGGTGACAAAGAAAAGTCCAGGTCCTCATGTATTCACAGCTGAATTCTACAAAAACTTATAGAAGATATAAACCCTACTGTCCAAAAACTCTTCAATAAAATTGCAAAAAAAGAAGTCCTCCCAAAATCATTTCTGGACGCAAGTATTGCACTGATTCCACAACCAGGGAAATGCTCAACTAAAAAGGAGAACTACAGGCTAATCTCCCACATGAACATAGATGAAGAAATCCTTAATAAAATCCTAGCAAATAGAATACAGCAAATCATCAAGAAGATGATACACCATGACTAGTTAGGATTCATCCCAGGGATGCAAGGATGGTTAAATATTCAAAAATCTATAAATGTAATATAATATATTAATAGACTGAAATCTAAAAACTACATGATCATCTTAATTGATGCAGAGAAAGCTTTTAACAAAGCCCAATACTCATTCATGTTCAAAGTACTACAAAAAATTGGAATAGATGGACTCTACCTTAACGTGATAAAAGCCATCTATGACAACCTAAAGCTAATATAATCCTAAATGGGGAAAAAACTGAAATCTTTTACTCTTAAATTAGGTACAGGACAAGGATGTCCTTTATCAACCCTCCTTTTCCATATAGGTTTGGAATCATTAGCAACAGCCATTAGAAAAGTGGGAGAAAGAAAAGGAATAAGAATAGGTAAAGAAGAAATTAAATTATCACTATTTGGAGATGACATGATCCTTTATTTGGAAGACCCAAAAAAACTCCACAAAGAAATTACAGGAATTGATATGGAAATTCAGTAGCATAGCAGAATACAAAGTCAGTACTCAAAAGTCAATAACTATCCTCTACACATATATCAAAGACACTTAGAGGGAAACAATACAAACAATGCTTTTACAGTAGCACTACAGAATATGAAATATCTTGGAATTCACTTAACCATGGAAGTCAAAGATCTTTTTACAGAAAATCACAACACACTAAGAAAAGAAATCATAGATGATTTCAGAAAGTGGAAAGATATACCCTGCTCCTGAATAGGAAAAACCAACATCATGATGATGGCCATACTCCCATAATTCCTGTAGAGATTAAATGAAATCCCTATCAAACTGCCACCAACATATCTCCCAGACCTAGAAAAATCTTTCCTAAGATGAATTTGGAGCCACAAATGACCTAGAATAGGAAAGACAATCTTGGCCAATAATGACAAGGCAGGAGGCATTACAATTCCTGAATTGAAACTGTACTATACACAATTCCTGACTTGAAATTATACACAATGACTTTGCACTGTGATGAAATCAACATGGTATTGGCAACAAAATAGACCTAAGGATCAATGGAATAGATTAGAAGATGCAGAGGAAACTGCAAACACACTCAGCTACCTGATCTTCCACAAAGGGGCCAAACAAGCTTATTGGAAGAAAGATATTCTCTTTAAAAACTGGTGCTGGAGAAACTGGCCTTCTCCATGCCAAAAATTAAAACTCGATCCAGTCTAGCACCATGCACTAAGCTGCAGTTAAAATGGATTAAAGACCTAAACATTAAAACAGAAACACTCAATCACCTGGAAGAGAAAGTATGAGGAGCACTTGAAAACATAGGAGTAGGTAAATAGTACATGAACAAACATATATTTGCATGGGAAACAGTTGAAAGAATCAACAACTTGGATAAACTTTTCTTCAGGAGTTTTTGCACATCAAAAGAAATTGTCAAAAAAGTGAAATGACAACCCACAAATTTTGAAAAAATCCTAACTAATAAGCAATCAAAAAAAGATCTCCCTTCTAGAATATATAAAGAACTAAGATATATTATGGCCCTTAAATTTATTTGTTTTTCTTTTTTATTTTATTGTAGTACAAATATCAATGAGACAGTTTTAAGACACATTAACAGGATGGATTCGATAAATTAATACATTGCAAACAGGTTTCATAATGTTTTGGTATCGTACAAGGTGCATACATGATATTATACTTACAGACATTATTATAGCAGATGTCTCTTATCAGTAAATTAAGGGAGTGCAGCTGTTTACATATCTTATTTTTATACCTAAATTATATCAAAGATTCAATAATTAATACTTTCTACCTTGTTATTTTCCTAGTGTTTGTCCATAGTACTAGAAGCTGACATAATATCCTGTCCAACCACCATTAGTGCAAATCTTCCCTCTCATAGAATTATCTAGAAGCACAGCGTATCTATACCAACTGTCCATACACACACATCATGATTCTTCCTTTCTATACCCCTTCCTTTGTCTACACCTGTCAAAAATGGGCACTCCATTGTCATTCAACTCATTGAGGTGCCTTAACTTGACAACACAATCCAACACAGTCCAGCATTCCACAACAATAGTAAGTAATCTGAAGAAGTTGTCAACCATAGCCATTTACAGCTCAACTTATTATTATGGCCCCACATTGTACACTTCATTTTTACACTTTTCTGCTGGATGCTTAAGACCTAGATAGAGCAAGACTTATATACCAACACATGTACTTTATGTTTCTTATGTGGTCAGTGAAGTCCCCTCAGGGTTTATCTTGTAATCCTGTACCTTACTCTGTGGATCCTTGCTCTGTGTCAGCCATGTGGATGAGTCACGGCCAATGCTTGACTAGTTTGCTCTCTGTGAGAGCCTGAGAGAAAGTTGTCTCTCTCTGTGACTCTCCCCAGGCTCACTATAGAACTTCAGTCTCTTTCCTCTGTGGCTCCATAATCTCCTTGTTCACAAAATTTGAGGCTTTACTGAGTTTCATGATGTTACAGTACAGGTTCTCCTATGTCCTGAGTCTTCACTGACCTGGAAAGGCTAGAGTATGGCCCTCAAATTTAAAGATCCAATCCACACATGGCCATCTGAGATCAACGCACACTTCTCAAGGATGAAATTAAAGAAGCAATTAAATATATGAAAAAATGCTCCACATTGCTAGCCATCTGCAAAATGAAAAATAAAACAACACTGACATACCATCTCACTCCAGAAAGAATGGCTATCATAAGGAAATTGACCAACAACAATGTTGGAGAGGTTGTGGGGAAAAGGGAACACTTCTCCTCTGCTAGTGGAAATGTAAACTGGTACAACTATTGTGGAGATCAGTCTGGAGACGCCTCAGAAGGGTAGGATTGGAAATTTCATTCAAGCTGGCTATCCCCCTACTGGGAATTTTCCCAGAGGAACTGAAAACATCATATCATAGTGATATTTGTGTACCTATGTTTATCACAGCACAATTTGTGATAGCAAAATCTTGAAAACAACCGAGATGTCCATTACATGAGTAATGGTTGAAAGAGATGTGATATTTCTATGTAATGAAGTATTACTCAGCTATAAAGAATGATAGGCTTGACGTATTTATATTGAATTGGATGCCACTTGAACATATACTCATAAGTGAAATAAAGTAGAAACTCCTGTGTAAATATCATATCATCTCCCTAGTATAAGTCAAAAGAAGAAATACATACAGAAATGTACAACTGAAAAGAATTGAGTCAGATACTTAGGGCAAACTGAATGACATGTGCTGCAGAGTACTAATCAGCTTTTCCTCTGGATGGTTAACAATCTCAGTTCACAGATCAAAATTGGAGAAACAGAAGAGCTGGAAGTTCCGCCAACATTTTGGTCCTAGCCTTTCAAGGTCAGCGAAGACTCAAGCATAAGAGAATCTGTACTGTAGCATCATGAACCTCAGTTGTGCCCCAAATTTTCTGATCAAGGAGATTATGGAGCCACAGAGGAAAGAGACTGATGATCTATCGTGTGCCTGGTGACAGTCTCATGAACAGAAATCTTTCTCTCATGCTTTTACAGAGAGCAAACTGGTCAAGCATTGGCCATGACTCATCCACATGAATGACACAGACAAAGAGTCTACAGAGTTAGGTACAGGATTACAAGATAAACCCTGAGGGGACTTCATTGACCTCATTAGAAACAAAAGCTACACTTTTTGGTACATAAGTTTTGCTCTCTCTCAGTCTTAACTATCTAGCAGAAAGGTACAAAAATGAGGTACATAACACGGAGCTATAATAATAAGTTGAGCTGTAAATGGCTATGGTCAACAACTTCTTCAGATCACTCACCATTACTGTGGAATGCTGGACTGTGTTGGATTGTGTCACTGAGTTCAGTCACCTAAATTGGTTTAATGACAATATAGTGCCCATCTTTGATAGGTCTAGACAAAAAAAGGGGGGAATCCAAGGGAAGAACCATGATGTGTGTGTATTAACAGTACAGTTAGGATAAATGTGCCTTGCTTCTGCATAATTCTATGAGAAGCAAGATTTGCACTAATAGTTGTTGGACAAGATATTATGTCAGCTTCTAGTACTATGTAAAACCACTAGAATGATAAGAAGTTAGAAAGAATTATTGAATCTATGATATAATTCAGCTATAAAATATAAGATAATTAAACAGCTACACTCTTAATTCACTGATTAGAGACATTTGCTATAATAATGTCTGTAAGTATAATATGTATGCACCTTGTACAATACCAAAACATTATGAAAACTGTTTGCAATGTCTTAATTTATCGAATTTGTCCTGTTAATTTGTCTTGCTTTCTTATTGCTATTTGTTCTTCAATTAAAAAAATAAAAAGAAATAAAAAAGGACTTGAAATACTTTGCTACACGATCTTGACTTGCTTTTTGTGTGAAGAACAATCTGCTGTTATTTTGATGGGTTTTCCTTTATTTTTTTATTTATTTATTTATTTTTATTTTTTGTCTTTTTGAGACAGGGTCTCACTATGCAGTTCAGGCTGGCCTTAAGCTCACTTTGTAGCTCAGGCTGGTCTCGAACTCACAACAATCCTCCTGCCTCAGCCTCCCGAGTGCTGGGATTACAGGCATGCGCCACCATGCCCGGCTGGGTTTTCCTTTAAATGTGATCTGTTTCTCTCTGTCCACTTTCAGTATGTTGTTCTTTTGCTGAATTTATGGGATCTTGATTATTATATATCTGATTTTAGTTTTAAATGCGTTGATATTATTTGGATTTGATATGGCTCAGTTACCTGAATGCCAGATTGTTTCCTCATTTTGGGGAAGTTTCCTATTATATCTTCCCATATTCTATTTGTTCCCTTTGCAATGGCTCCTTTCTCATTGGTACCTATTAGCTTTCTTTTGTCTTGCTGTTGTTGAATTTTTATTTCCTGGATCCTAGTTGTTTTGAAGAGATCTTTTCTTAACTTTTTACCAGATGCAATGGTTTCACTGGGGTTTGAATGTTCATTTTTACTGTCATTTAAAAGTTTTTGCCATCTTGTGATAGAGTTTTTAATTTCTCTTTGCACCTGTTCTTGCATTCTATTTTTTCCTATATTGCTCATTCAAGGTTTCCATCATTTTTCTATTTTCCTCTATTTTTTATCAGTGTCTTCTTCATAAACACTTAGTATTTATTTGATTATAATTATTATTTCTTTTTTACTGAGGAGCTTATTTCTGATCTGATTTCCTCTGCACCCTTCTGCAGTTGTTTATTTACTTCACATGCTATTATTTCAGAGATTTTAGGTGTGTGGATTTATTCCAGTTGCTCTGGATTTGTTTTGGATTGACATGGGTCCTGAGAATGTATTTTGTTCCTTCTTGTTGTCATTTTGTATTTCCGAGATAACTCTTTATTTTGATTTCTGCAATGCTTTCTATTAAAGTTTAATAGTACAGATATTACCACTGCAACTAGAGCTTCTCTATAAAGAGTGTGTTTTAAGTATCTCTCCAATGTCAGAGATTCTTGTTTTGTATGTGTCCTATGCATTTGCCTTCTGTTTTGGTTGAGAGTAAGATATTGGTTTCAGCTTGGCACCATCCTCCATCCTCTCGTATAGGGCGTTTCTGAGGTTATTATCCAAGCACCTCCCCAATATCATTACCCCAGAGAGAACACATGCTTATGGAAGATATATTTTCCTATTTATGGTAGTACAATTAGCAATACCAGTAACAGTTAGTGAAGTTTAGAAATTGGAAAACCTTTGTAAATAATGGTTTTGTACTTTAGACCATGGAGCAAACATTATAGCTGTATAACAAAGCAGTTCTTAAATTGGAAATTTGTGTTGAAGTTAGTTCCCCTGAGCTCTGTGTGGGCACCTCCTCTTCACGTACCTGGAGTGTTCCAGGCAAACCAGCTCACCCCAGTTACCTGCTGCTGCCTCTGTGCTGTGAGGATGCTTCTGTAGGTCTGGGCCTCTGTCTGGGGCTCACAGGGTGTAGCAATATGCCTCAGCGTCCCAGGTGTAGATCTACCAAACTGGAACCTGACTGGCCAGGCCTGGCTTGTGTGGGGCTACTTTGCTGTGCTCCTTCCTGCTGCACCCACTGGGCTCTGGCTGCTGCGGGGCTCTGCCCTTCATTGTCTTTATAGAGGCAAAAATACAGTCCTCAAAGTATGCTTATATTAAATAAATAAAGTTCCACTCACAATAGTCAAATATAATACAATTAGTTTTCACTGTAATGGAATTCTCCATTTTCCTATGACTGTGTCCTCTATTCAGTTGTTTATTACCCCATATGAGAAAGTAATCACTGAGCCCAATTTTCTTTTTCCAGAAAGAAAATTCAACTGTTCTACGGTTCAATATCTAACATTAAAAAACAATTGTTTTCTCTTCATCCCCAAGTTTCCCTTGCAGTTTCAGTGATAACGGGCCACTTGCAAGTGTTGATACTGTGTACCTAATTAAAGATAATACCTAATCAGAGTCAGCAAGAAAAAGGAATAGTGTTTTACATCCACAGGTTAACTCCTCTGAATACTAATTAGCATGCTAAAGCATTTAGCACTAATCCTAAGTGAGACTAGATGATCAGGAAACATTCTGTTTTTTGGAACAATGTCTGTTTCACCTGAAATTTTATTTGTAAGAATTTATTTAAGAGTTAATACAGTTTTTCCTAACATGTAATTAAAAGCTTTTCCTATACATGTAATTAAATACTTTAATTCTAATTACTAATCTTTTAAATATTTTGAAAAATATTAATATATAATAATGATTGATGGTTTAAAATAGTAAATGTTTCTTATTTCTGTAGTATGTTTCCAGGGT
>PVKA01011216.1:0-61710 GCA_004027165.1 Ctenomys sociabilis
ATGCTCTTTTTCATAGCATTTATTATTTTCTTCTGTTTTGTTTCTATATTTTGGATCATTTTGAATATACCAATTATATGGTCTCTAATACATTATATTACTATCTAAAGCTATTGGGTATCTAATTTTGCTGCTCTTGCTCATGGTTGATTATTTCTTCTATTGTTTTGTTTTTGTTGTTGCTGTTGTTGTTGATTGTGAACTCATCTTAAGTATGTATAGGGATTCTATAAGTTCTGATCAGATGGCCTGTGAATTTTTGTCTTACTTTGTTTCAGACAAACTCTCCATGGGTTTGCTGATCATTCTTACAACTGTTCCTTAGCTAGGGGCTACCTAGATCTCACAGGTAATATATATTCAATTCCAAACTCTCCTAAGATATAAGAGATCAAAATTTCTCGTGAGACACTGCTCCCACTTATCACTTACACCAAGACAGACAAGCCCCGAGAGGTCCATGGGAGGCTACTTTCTTCTGTTCTGCACTCACTTGGAGAGTTCCAGCTTTATAGATGTATTTAAGATCCAACTTTGGGCTGACAGGGACTAAGGACATCAGTTTCTGTCCCTCAAGTGACACTAAATTGTCCAAGGCCATGGAAAGCTAAGCCAATGCCCCCACCCCTACCCTCAGGCAGTCACTGCCTTGGTTTTCAGTACCCTTTGCATTTGTAGTCCCTGTCAATTTCCTGTGTGCTCATCTATTCATCTTAATAACTATTTGCTTATTTCTAGATAACTGTGGAAGATGGATTTTCAGGTTATCTTGATCATGGTATTGGCAGAAGTAGAAGCCAGAATTTATTTATATAAGCAAATATAAAATCCACCAGTTGCTGAGATTTCTGGCTATGATACTGATATTTTTTTCCTTAAGTATCTCTAATAGATAAATACAGTGGTTTGCATTTTTTTGCACAGATTTTAAATATGGTAATCACAAATGCTAACCACTGCCCAAAGTTTCATCATATGATGTCTTAAAAATTCTGACAGAGCCAGACATGGTGGTGAATGCCTGTAATCCCAGCATACAAGAGGATGAGGCAGGAGCACTTCTGTGAGTGGAGGCCAGCCTAAATCACATAGCAAAACCCTGTCTGAAAAAGACAAAAAAAATCAGATATACTATTTAGCCTTCTCTTCTTTGATAATCAGGACTGTGTTTTAATGACTTCTGTTAGCCTTTACCTAAAAATACTCTCACCTTTGTATTTTATTACTATTGTTAAATTATTAACCAAAAGCCAATATTCAGAGTATGAAAAAATTACTCATGAATGGTAGAATCAAGAAGACACGGCTCTGTGACTTTTCAGATGGTTGTCTCTGCACAGTTAGTTCCACCTGAGTCTCAGGGCTCCCATCTCTAAACTGGAGTGATGATACCTACTTAAGATTCTCCAAAGAGGGAAATTCATTAGGGGGATGGGAGAGAGAGAGAGATGATAGAAATAGAAGATAGAAGATAGATGATAGATAGATAGATAGATAGATAGATAGATAGATAGATAGATAGATAGATAGATAATAAATATGAAAGGGGATTTATGGGGGGAAACAAGCTCATACAATTAATGGGGCTGAGAAACCCCATAGTTCACCATTTGAGCAGAGGAGTAGGAAGGCTGAAGATGCAACACAGTTCAACTCCAAAGGCCTCAAAACCAGGGAAGTCAGTGGTGGAGCTCTCAGACCAAGACCAAAGGCCCAAGTAGGAGCAGCTGATGTGAGTTCTGGAGTGCAGAGCTGGAGAACCTGCAGTTCTGATGTCCCAGAGCAGGTAAAGGAGGTGATTCTAGTTCCAGAAAAAGAGGGTAAATATAGCATTTGGAGGCTTTCTTCCTATCCTGAGCCCCCCGTTGATGGGAAGGCACCTACCCATGTTAAGGGTGTAGCTTTGTCCCTCGGTCTGCCCACCAAAGAGTCAGTCTCTTCCAGAAGCAACCCCATAGGCATGCCCAGACATAAGGCTCTACCAGCTATCTAGGTACCCCTTAATCTAGTCAGATTGGCACTTATATTAACCAACACATAAGGGGTTGGGGCTAGGATTAGAGACAGTGCCAATAATATATCCAGCAAAACTGGGTGAATTATTATTTAATCCACCTTTGGGGTTTTCTCCTTTTACCAATAAGTACGTCTCCCTTGGCATCGTCCACAATGGCAAAGAGGGTGTTTCTCACATATTGTTCCTTTGTCCCTCTGGCCACCATCTATGTTGCTTTTTTTTTTTTTTTTTTTGGAACCAGGAATTCAGGAATTGAACTCAGACCCTTGCGCTTTCCAGAGAAGTGCTTAACTCAGACCCTTGCACTTTCCAGAGAAGTGCTTATTCCACTGAGCCACCTCCCTGGCCACTATGTTACTTTCTTAACATTAACAAAATTCCCCTTTCTTTCACTTCTGATCATTTAGGCAACAGTCATGTTCACTTGAATTGCCTTAAATAAACCTCAATACCCAATACATGTGCCTTATTTCAGCTATAAACTGAATCATAGCTTTGTCTGTGTTTTGTAGCTGGGATGATATTAATAGAAAATGTCAGGTCATTTGTAAATTTCTAGTTGGAATGTACCTGATTCAGAGGACGTCAGAGCCAAAAAGAACCTTAGAAGTCCCAAAAAATAAGGAGTCAGCAAAGAATGCCAGTGTGCCCAGGCTCACGCAACCATGGAGTGACAAAGCTGAGCTCAGAAACCTGGCTTCCTACTGCCAAAAGTAAGCCCTACCCAGCGTCATTTTCACTGACCACACTGCAAAAGTTGCAACTAACCATCTGGTATAATCACTCTATAATCTGGAAGCAAGCCAAATCATCGTGGTTAATCATTTCCCTTCTGCTTTGTTTGTGTAGCCCTCTAAACCTATCAATTGTAGCTTTCCAGGGAGTGCTGTGACTCAGCAAATATAGCACAGTTGAAAATCTGTGTGCTCCCCACATAGAGCCATGGTCTTTCCCACTTTCTACCTCTCTCTCTGGTCCCTCTGATTCCACCGAAGCATAGTGAGAGGTCATCTCTCAAGTTCTTGCCTAAATATCAATCCTCCAGAAAGGAATGCAACTGTTCGAGCCCTCTCTGTAGGAACCTCATCAACCAAGAAGAATTAACTCAGAGAGAAACTACCACCTTTAGAGACTGCTCCTATAGACCCATCTAGGCCTCTGAGGGCTGCCTCAAGGAGATTTTATTACATGAAAGAACCTCACCTGCATAAAAGGACAGCCATGTTGACCAGGCTTTCTCTCTACTGCCCCCTTAATTTGTTTTTTTATTTTTTTAATTTATTTTTATTTTAGTGAAGTACAAATATTAATCAGACAGTTTTAAGACAGCTTAACAAGACAGATTCAATAAAATAATACATTGCAAACTGTTTTCATAATGTTTTGGTATCGTACAAGGTGCATACATGATATTATACTTACAGACATTATTATAGCAGATGTCTCTTATCAGTAAAGTGTAGCTATTTACTTATCTTATTTTTTATACCTGAATTATATCAAAAATTCAATAATTATTTTCCTAGTGGATGACCATAGTACTAAAAGCCGACATAATATCCTGTCCAACCACCATTAGTGCAGATCTTGCCTCTCATAGGATTGTGTAGAAGCACAGCGTTATCTATCCCAACTGTACTGTCTATACACACACATCATGATATTTCTTTCCATACCCCTTCCTTTGTCTACACCTGTCAAAGGTGGGCACTCCATTGTCATTCAACTAACTTAGGTGCTTGAACTCGACACCACAATCCAACACAGTCCAGCATTCCACAACTGCCCCCTTAATTTGTTGCCATCCTCCCCAAGAAACCCCAAGCCCCTGTTGCTTTCTGGAACTCCAACATTATTAAAAACTGTAATCACCTGGTCCCTCAAAAAAAAAGAAAAACTGTGTGCTCAGATGAGCAATGAAAACTGTCTTGCCATTGTGTAACATTATAAGACATGAATTCTAACCCTGAACTGTACTCTTTTACATTCTAGATATCTATCAAAGGTGGTCCTCATTGTTCTGCTGACAATACTATTTTTATGTGTTTTTAATATTTTTCCCACATAAGTGAAACAAAAAACACACTCTGTCTCATTCCCGACTGGTTCATCCCTCAGACACAGGAAGATAAGGACCCTCCCATGATGACTGGCAGTCTCCAGAATGTACACTGGGTGATGACCACCATTTGAGGGATGAATGCCATTTGTCACCAAGAAACTAGGCTGAGGCAGGGTCAGGAGGGGCTCCCTTGAGTCCCACGGCCTTCATGAGAAAATTCAAATGTCATTTTACCAACATTGGGTTGGAAGTATGGTTGATGTAGACAAAGGTATGTGGTCCCTCAAAGCTCAGCCAAATGCTTGGAGTCCTGTGCCCCAGATTGTGGGGACAGCATCATCACTATAGATTATGGCTGCAGAAAAGGACAAGCCCAGTAGTCCTGTGACCTTTGTGAGTGGGGGAAGACAACAACACTAAGGCACCTTCGCCATCTGATTGGTTGCCTTGCTCTGGCCACTTGTTTATTGGTTAAGTCTTGAAATTAAGTGGGCCACACTAAAGTGAAGAGACACTTGTCCTTCAAAACGGTGCTACAGCGTGGGTCTCAATAGGATTGGGCTGGGACTTGCAGCTCATAGTCAGCTGCATCCCATTGCAGTAGCTGAATCGTGGAGGTCCCCAGTACAAAATCAACTGTTCCACCTTTGCACTGTGAACCTTGGTAGTGTCCACTTGAGTCATCTGGGCTACAGGACTTACAACGGACTTCAATTGGGCAGTGATAAAGATAGCTAGCTGTTCTACCCAACTTTGTGCCCCTCTCCATGCATAGTCTGGAATTAGCACTGATACGAGGGGTTCAGCCAGGGACTACATTTCCCAGCTACACTTGTACTCTAAGTGGCCATGTGGCTACTTCTCTCATCCTACTGCATACATGTCTGCCCTCTCTGTGTTCACATTTTCCCCTTCTTTTAGACTGAAAACTAAGGACACCAAAGCTCTACAGAGTCTGCAGTGCCTGGGAACTCATTTGAGATGCATTTTCTCAGGCACCCCCCCCCCAAGACTCTGGGGCCTGGACCCAGTGCTCTATGTCAACAAGCCCTCTAGAGGAGTCTCATCTCCCCTAAAATTTGGAAACTACTATCACTAGGTGATGGCACAGCCACAGGAGTTTTTAAAAAAAATAAAAGCCCTGGGATCATGAATCATCACATGGAGAACAACCATCCACCCACCAACACCCATCAAAAAGAACTACATACATCACAGTCCTCTATGAATTAGAAATGAATTGGGGTCATGTTAAGTTACTGAGATTTGATGACTTACTTGTTACAACAGCTACTGTTGCATTAATACGGGTGGGAGGACTAACTACGCCAAATACAATCAGAATGGAAGGGAAAGGGGCTTAACATCACTGGATTCCTAACACTTAAGAGGGTACAGAAGTGTCTTCACATAGCCTATATTAGTAGGGGTGCCACCAGGTATAGAGGATCAGAGCCTAGAAGACACAAGTGAAGGATTATGCTATTCAAGCCTGCAGGCCTCAAAGAGCACCAAGAAGAGTAGGAGACATGGCTGATCCTAAACAACTGTTTCTCTTCTGCCATTTCACATAGGTGGTTTCCATAGAACTCATGTCAGAGACCAACAGCTACCTGCCAATTTTTGGCCAAGTATCTCACTGTAAAACCACTGTTGTAAGACAAGGTCCAGGGTTTTTTTTTTCCAACGCCTATGATCCTACGGTACCTGGGTGGGAAATACTTACTCTCAGGCTACCGATTTTGTTAGATTCACTATAGAATATCTGCAAAGAGGTAGGGTCTGGTAAGAAGGATTCTAAGACACCAGCCCTGCTCAGAGATGCTCCCCCTTATACGAGCCCTTATCCCTTCAATATGGGCAGAACCTGTGAATATGAGATACCTGATATGGCCAAAGTGAGGCCAGCCTGGGTCGAAGTAAGCAAATCCAGTGAGCTCTTTTAAAGCAGGGAAAGAGAAAAAGAGCTGAGAAAGAAAACAGAACCCCAATCCCATAGCCCCAGAAAACTGACTCCTGCCAACCCCCAGGAGCTTGGAAGAGAACCCCAGCACTCAGATGAATCCAAATCCCCTATCAACACCTTGATGCCAGGCTGGTAAGGCTTTGAACAGAAAATCCTGGCACCCTCTGCCAGGACAATAAATTCAGTGAACTATGATATACAATCTCACATCACTTAACAATGGGTACACCATCTGAGAAATGCATTGTTAGGCAATTTCATCATTGTGCAAACATCATAAAGTGTATTTACACAGCCTAAGATGACTAAAATGTCACTAGATAATCTTATGGGACCACCAGTGAATATGTTGTCATTGACCAAAATATCAATATGCAGCTCATGACTGTAATAAACTTGAGGCATTTGGAGCATCTAAGTTTGTGGCAATTTGTTATGCAGCAATAGACAGGTAAAACCCAGAGGTGCCGTGAGTCTGCCATGGAGCGAACAGGGTCCGTGCTTGGCACAGCTACCCTCAGCTCCTTTGATAGCTTCCGTGTGCCCTTCCCCATCTGCTGTGTGCGTAGTTCAAACAGCCCACACCTGCAAGGCTCTTCAGCCAGCTGGCCAGAGCCTTCTAGAGCTGCTTTCCTGAGCTTGTGAAGAGCTGAGCTGCATGGGAGTTTATGCTCCCCTAAGGAGACTTAGTGAAGACCAACTGGTTGGAGAGCAGAAGGCCCAGCTTCTCTGCCTCATGTTGGGACCGACTCCGGGGTATGACTCACAGTGCACAGCTCCCCTGTGGGCTGAGGCCAGCTGAGACTTGGCCTGAGGTGCCGCCTGCCCCCCTCGCCCTGCCTGTCCCACTCCCTTAGGAGCCCTTCCTTACTAAATCCTTCACACTTAAAACTTCACTTCCCTCTCTTCTCCTGAATAATCCCCTGTATCAGTCCAGTTTGTGCTATAGTAAGAAAAATATTTTAAGCTGTATACTTATGGAGAAAGAAAGTTTATTCAGCTCATGGTCTTGGAGGCTGAAAGTCCAAACTCATGTGGCTCCATCTGTTCAACTGCATCAAGCCACAGCAGAAGAGCAGGAAGAGAAATGGCCATGCACAGGCAGAAGAGGCTGCATCCCTGATGTCCCATAACCCACTCTCGTGGAAACTAACCAGGGTCCCACAAGAACTATAGAGAGCTCCTCCAAGGATGACAGCCTCCAATGACCTAGTCACCTATCATTAAGCCCCACCTCTTAGAGATCCCAGTGTTTCTCAACACCACCAAACCAGAACCAAGCTGCAAACCATAGCAACTCCCAGAGGCCACACCTCCTAGGACCATATTTAAAGGTTAGAGTTCCACGTATGTATGACACAAATACTCCATGGCAGCAGTTGGACAATCCCAAAATCTTCAAGCTTCATCCCCCCACCCCAGCTCTCAGCCCCCAAGCAGCATTTTGATTTCATGCCAAAAGAGGTGGAAACAGCCCACTGGTTTTAATGAAGATACCAAATTCCAGGCCAAATACCAGGAATCTGGGCTGAAAGCTCCTTTCAAGCCACTTGAGTGTCGCAAAACTGATACCAAGAAACCTCTTACTTACACCACACATACAATACCCAACACAAACATGGAATGCATACAATACACATAAGCACAATACACACAGACAATGTACATACAGTACAAACATGGAATGTACACAACACTCAGCTGCATAGACACAATGCACAAAATATAGACAACATACAACATGACATAAGTCACATGTTAGAGTAAAGACATACATGACATATATAATGCACACAGACATAATATACAAAGAGCTTACAGCACATACAGGACACAGGCAACCCACAAAACAAAAACACACAAAAAACATACATACACACACACACATACACACACACACGACCTCTTTCTCCCAAGTCCCTTGTCCACCTGGCAGGAAGTGACATCTGAATTGGGCATGGTGCCAGCTATGACCTCTTCATTGCCAAGCCCCGATATTAACTAGCCCCAGAATTTAAGTCTGACACATTAAGCAAAAACAATTCTAAAGGCTTTGGGAGAAACAAATTCCAAATCAGCTGTAGCTGGACATGCATCTCCTTGAAGGCCAGGCAGCATGAGCAATGTAAAACACAGAACAAAAAGCCCTAGAGACAAAGGGCCAGATCTGGGGATGGGTGATTGCCCAGTCCACAGCTCAGCACTGCTAGAGGCTGACAGTTTTTGAGCTACTAGAAGGTAGGAAGAAGAGGATAAGTTTGCCCCTCGGTCACAGATGCACAAGGGGAAGCAATCACTGCCCTTCCGCTGCCCTCTCCCTTGTCTCTGGAATGGCCCTGCCTATATGGTCACAGAGACCAGTCCTCCTCAAATACACGGGCCAACCCTGCCAAAGCTGCTTTCTCCCTGCCCCAAGCAGCCCTCTTCTGTCACCTGCCTGTCTTTTCTAAATGGTCCCTGGACTGTGGTACCAGGGTGGAGCACCCACGCACCAAATGCTTCATGCTGGTTTCTGATGGGTTCACAGAGCACGTTCTTTTCTTCTCTATAAGACTTTTAAGTTCCTTAAATTCAGAATAGTTAAGATAAATATATAGCTACATTCTGTTAATTCAATGAACAGAGGGATCTGCTCTAATAGTGTTTGTAAATAGAATATCATATCTGCATCTTGTACAACAAATAACCACTAAGGAAACAATATGCAATGTATTAATTATTAAATCTGTTCTACTAATTTGATTTGAAGCTGTCTCATTGTTATGTGTTTTTCAACAAAATTATGGAAAAAAAATAAATATTCATAATTAAAAAAAAAAAAAAAGAAATGTGGCTCTTTGGGGGTTAGAGACACCGGGCTTTCAAATGTGTTTTGTACATAGTTGTCTAACTGGTTGCCTCACTTGGACTTTGGCCAGGAAAGCAGAACCACTGTGGAAGTTGTGATGCAAGGGAGCAAGGTGCTGTGACAGTCTGAAGAAGGCTACCACTTCTGGGTCTATTGAGAAAGGAGGTGTAAGCTTGAGGGACAGGGAGGCCAAGGACAACTGAACACATCAGGACACCTAGGGACCTGCACTGACCTCAGTGACACAGGCAAGCTGCAGGTAATATCAGTGTCCTCCATCACCACATGGCAATACACCTGCCAGCCCCAGTCCAGTAAGGTGGACACAGCACAAAGCTACTAAATGCGATAATTGCTTTTCCTCCTATTCGGTACCACCCAGTCGCTCCCAGTTGCTCCACATAGTAAATATTCTGGACTGCCAGGGTGTCAATCAACTACTGCCATGTAACAATCTCCACATCATAGCAGTACCAACCAATGAGCATATATGTGTCACAAGGCTGTGGGTCAACTGGGCAGATTCCATAAGGCCCTCAGTGCTCCTCACAGGGCACCTCTTTCTGTAACGAAGACAGAAACTCAAGAGAATGAGTGGAAATTCATGCAGTTGCTTAAGGCCTTCTCTCTCAACCAGAACACTTTAGATCAAGCAAGTCACATGGCCAAGCCCACTCAGGGGTGAGAATGTGTTTTCCCCATGGTGAAACCATGGCAAGGAGGTGTGCACAGGGGGGCTTTGGGCCAATGGCTCCATGCACCACAAAGGAAAAGTTTACTCCACTTGGCTGGTCCTCCTCTGCCACTCCATTCCCAACCCAAGGAGAGCTCACACCTCTTGCTACCTCCTGTTATTCAACTTTGACTACTCAGTTGTTGAAATTTGGCCTACTTCTGTCTGCCTCTTACCCTTACCTTGTGACACTGTCTTCCAAATTATGTCTGGTTATCACAGAAAGGGAAAAATTTTGTTTGGGTTGTTTGTTTTGAAACAGATTCTCACTATACAAATCAGGTTGGCCTTAAACTCACTATGTAGCCCAAGCAGGCCTCAAACTTGCTATGATCTTCCTGCCTCAGCCTCTCAAGTACTAGGATTACAGGTGTGTACCACCACACTTGACCAAAAAAGAAGAGTCTGTTCCTGTTTTGTCATTCCATATCTGAAGCAAAACTCATGTGATGCCACATGGAATTCTGTGACAGATATGATTGAACCAAGGAAAGAAAGGTTATTAGTTTTGAAGTGCAAGTAGATAAGGAGGCAATGTCATCAATCTCTAACAATCCTTGATATTGTCTAGAAGTACCATTCATAGTCACTGCCAACTCTCCATGTGCCTCCTCAGACCTAGTTAATTAGTATGTTTTCCTTCAAGCCCACTATCAAGCTAAAAGAAACTTTCTCCATGTAAAGTTGCATTCATTTTTAAGGACTATTGTTGATTACTTCTGAGTTTGTCTCCCCAGAAGGCACTTAGCACAATGCCAGGCACAAAGCAAGATCTCAGTACCATTAATCCCTGTCAATCATAGGTCATAGTCTGTGCCTCACAGGCATGATCCTGTGCATAGCTACTACTGTGTAACAAACAAGCCCCAAATGTGAGTCACCGTATTAAGCTTACAGATTCTATGGTCAGGGATTCAGCTAGAGGACAGCAAGAATAGATTCTCTTTGGCCCATAATGTCTGAGATCTCAGTTGAGAGAAGAGTCAAATGGTGAGGAATAATTCTGATGACTGTGGACTCAGAGCAGGCCCTGTCCCTCTCCCTCTCTCTCTCCTTAGATCTCTCCACATAGCCTCTTCAGTATGGTGGCCTCTGGTTAACCAGGCTTCTTACACAGTGCCTTGCACCTCCAAGAAACAGCGTTCCAGCCAACAAGGCAAGCCATAGAGCCTTTTGTGGCCAGTCTCTGAATTCACATTGTGTCCCTCTACCATCATGTGAAGCAAAGCTGCAATAGGCCCTTGGCGTCTCAAAAGGGAAGAGAAACAGAGCCCACCTGGTAATGGCAGACATATGCAGGAATTCTCTGCCATGATTTAAAGCCTCTACTCACCTACTTCTGGTACCCCGACAGTTGAACAGGCTTTTGTGGGTTAACTGGGAACCTCAATACTTTTCTTAGCACCATTTCTATGGGAACTATGTGTTTGGTCCACATAATAGACTTCCCAGTTAACTTTAGAATACAACTCATTCATAAGATGGGACCTGCTGAATTGTCATTTCCCCCCAAAACATCTGACACAGTGACCACAGCTCCTATTATTGCATGGTAATTAGCAGTGTGTGGGAAATACCTCCTAGGCACCAGGCTGCATGCTTCGTGCCCTGTATCACTTGATCCTCCCAACCACCGGAGACACACTATGGTTATTTCAATTTATAAATGGGGAAAATAAGGCTTGGAGAAGGCAAATGACAAATCAGTGGTCACACATCCAGAACTGTGACACAGGTTTTGAAAACAGGGCTGATACCAAAGCCCACACTCAACTAGACAGTGTGCACTGACTCTATAAGTACTTTTGGGGGAAAATGAACCTCTGGAGATTTGTAACTTCTGAAAACCTTCATCTGAGAAACTTGTAGGTGGTGCCAAACACACAACCACCCCCCAGGTGACCTGTTCTTGGGCCAGCAGGTCAAGAGACAATAAAGGGACTGCCATTCTTCCTGGGTGGGTCTGGGTCAGACAGTTCTTTCACATGGCTACAGCTAATTCATGTCCTCTAGCCATCAGTGCCTTGAGTTCCCAGCTTGCTCTTTCCCTATCAGAGCCACCAGTCCTTAACCAGAGAAATGCAGTCACACTCAGCTTTTTGTCCCCAGGCGTGGATGGGTAATGAAGGGATGTTTTTGTCCCTGTACAATGCCATTCGTGCAGGGGGGGCACTGAGGTGGTGCGGGGGTGGGCAGACAGAAGCAAACACAACCCTCATTCTCTGGGGCTGGTTAACAGGCAGTCACTGAACACACAGCAGGAGGCGGCCCCACCCCCACGCCAGGCTGCCAGCCTTGGGCCTTGGACTGGTGGAGAGGAAAAGAGGTCGCAGCTCTGGTGTGTCTTCCCCAGAGGTTTCACAGTCAAGTGTCTGTGTTACCAGCCGCCCTCCCCCTGCTCCTTGCTTCCTACCATATCTCCTCCACCCCCATCCTGCAATTGGGAATAAGAAAACCCCCTTGTTTGGGGTCTTTGCAATAATGATGAAAGCCTTTTTTTTTTTCCTTTTTAAGAATTCATCTTTGCCTTCCAGAGGGGGCATTTATCACCCCATGCCCAGGCGACAGACGTCTCCCTCCTTCAGATCCTCATGCCCAGAAAGGCGGCCTTGTCAGACACATGAAACTAGCCCCTCTGGACATCTGGACAAGGCACAGCCCTTTGGCTGAGCACGAGGCTGATCTGAATGCTGCAGTCAAAGGACAGCTCTTGTTCCTGGGCCAAACAGCCCAACCAAATGCATGCAGCTGGGCAGCATGGGGGCAGCGGGCGAGAGGAGAGTGAGGCCCTCTTGGCTGGCTGCCCCAGGCACCTCTACAGGACAATCAGAAAGCAAGTTTGCTTGTGGAAG
Organism: Ctenomys sociabilis; assembly: GCA_004027165.1. Taxonomy (NCBI): domain Eukaryota; kingdom Metazoa; phylum Chordata; class Mammalia; order Rodentia; family Ctenomyidae; genus Ctenomys; species Ctenomys sociabilis. The sequence continues at coordinate 12,479 of PVKA01011216.1, forward strand.
AAGCTCCCAGGGCTGCCACTAGTAGATAAGATGGCTTCACCCATCGGTCACTGGATGTGGGTGACTGGTGCTTTTGCCCGCAAAGCACCCCATTTCCTACTGAAGAAACCTCTCTTTCCTGTGGCCAGTCAAATGTACAAAATGGTGGAGCCCTCCACCATAAGCACCACTGTGCCCATTCACAACACTGCATGACTCCCCCTGGCCAGCCCATAGTGTTCTCCAATAGCCAGGCAGTCACTGGACATCTACCAGTAGCTTCAGCCAAGCAGAACGCTCCTTGGGACATTTTCTTAGAGACAATGCCTGTTTCCACCCTGGTGGGAAGAGGCTAAGTGGCTCCCAGTAGCCATCTTGTTCACCACGTGGCTTATGGCAGGCTGAGCAAATGTAATGTTGGAGCCCTAAATTATGGTTTGAGCACCCAGTTCCTCCTATGTCAGAAGCCATTTGCTGGACATTTGAGGTCCCCATACTAATTCTACATTTTATTCCAAGTGACTTCAGTTTCTGCCATTCATATCCTAAAAAGATCAATCTACTATTCCCCTTCAACCAGATATAAAACCCTCAGCCTGGTGTTTGAGGCTTTCTGGGAAGCAGCAGTAGCACAGCCACCTCAGGTCCCCATGAACAGCCAAGCCCTGCCTTGTCCTTGCTCTCCAAGTGTCAAACTCAGCCCATCCTTCCAAGAGCAGCTGTGTCTCTAAGCAAGGGACTCTGGAAGGAAATGTAACTCCAGGATCTCCAGGCAGTTGCGGCTCAGCAACACCCTGAGAAGAACCCATCACCACTTGTGGTGGCAGGTGGACCATCCCTGGGCACACAGATCCCAACAAATCGATCCAAACCTGCTTGCAGCTCCATGCTCTGGTGTCCCAATGAGAGCACTCCCAATGAGAGACATTCATGAGTGTCCTGGGATGTCTGGGACCCTGCTGCTCTCAGGAACCCCTCTTGAGGGAGAGATGTGTTACAAGTCATTTCATGGGAAAGAGCGGCAGCTGGCTTCTGGGAGGTGAGTACCTAGCTTCCCGATGTTTCTCCCTAACCTCCCTCCCCAACCTCTGCCCTCTCTTCCAGCTCTCCTGGGCAGGGAGCACACACCTGTGTGTGAGTGCATGCATGCTGGTGTATGTGTGTGTTGAGGTGTACACTGTGTGTACGTGAGCATCTGAGGAGCCAGGCATGGAATCAGCCATAGTGAGCATATTCCACTCTCCCCTTCTTCCTGCAGGTCCTTCTGCAGCGCACCCTCTCTAATGCTCCTCCTCTAATGACCGCACTTGACAAAAACACTAATTTTTGCCAGACTCCTGACCTACATTGTTCCTTAGCAGGTGCCATCAGCCCCATTTTACAGAAGAGGAAATGAAACCCACCTCCATTGTAGCCCTGCACAGAAAAAGCTGCCTTTGGTATGGCTCTTGGGAGGCATTCTGAAACGGGTTTCACTTTCCTTTCCTACCTGGATTAGAAGCTGCAAAGTCCAGAGACTCAATTCTTTCTGTGTCCTTTATCCTGTCTCCCTCCAGTGCTGGCATTCTTCAAGCATTCAATCCATGTTGATTCAATAGACTATCACAAGATGCACAAAATGAAGCCAGGTGGCCAGGAGGGCAGCAAACCTTTTAAAACTAGTTAGCCATGGTACATATGCTTATCCTGAGAAGAATGATAGTAGTCCCTACATCACAGCTCTGTCTTCAAGGTCATGTGCAAAAAACTACGTAGAGTACACAGTACAGGGCTGGTGCACAGTATGTGCTCAATAAATATTAGATAAGGTTATTGTTGTGTATTATTCCCATCCACTGGTCCAACCTTGATGTAAGCTTTATTGCAAGCTATTTCTGCCCATGGCTTTGTTCAGTGTGGGAAACAAGCAAGACGGCAGATCTGCACAACCCAGTGACTCTCGTGCAGGTCTTGTGGCAGGATCTGAACTGCTTTCACAGTCCTTCAGAAGCTGCCACTCTACTAAGGCTGGGACAAGCAGAGGGCAGAGCGAGCCACTCAGTGTCTTACTCAGAAGCAGTCTTGCACACTGGGGTAAAGGTAACCACGATGCAGCCCCCGTGCCTGAGCCTGCTCCAGGCTGAAAGTCTTGGTCCAGGATCCACTGTTGGACCTATTCTCCCTTCCTGCAGATCACCAGGCATGGAGCTGCCACGTGCCTGAATGCCAAAACCATTTAATGATTTAAAAAGATCGAGATCAATGGCTTCAGCGATTTCTGGGAAGTGGTAACTCAGCAAGCTGTGGAAGCTTCTCAATTCGCTGTCTCCAGCCTGGCCCTATGGCAGGATTTATGCTGAATGGGCTCCATGAAGCAAATCTATCCTGGGATCGGGCCCCATCCAATCACCCCGCCCAGGAAGTACTGGCATACTGACATCACCCGCACAGCTGCCAAGTCCCCCTTGCTCTGAGGGGCACTCTCTCATTTCACATTAATTAGAAGGCCATTTTCCAAGCATTTCCATCCCATAATGAAGGGCTTTCTGCAGTGGCTCAGTGAAACATTAAAACATCTGACTTGGAATGTAAAAAAAAAAAAAAAATCCTGTTTGCTTAGCCTGAATATTCTCTAACCCTGCCCACTCCATAAGGGAAAATGAGTTTAGCATGTCCCTGATGCTGGTGAAGGAGGTACAATGCAATAGGGGAAAAGGGCCACCTGACTGCCACAGAACAGTAACCTCTGTACTATCCTAATTCCCGCACATGTACATCTAATGGGGACTTAAAAGAACAGAAGAAATGACAAGATGAGAGAACCTGGAACACAGGATGGAGGATGGACCGAACAGGACACCATGTTAGGTGGCTATGTGCATGGCTCCTGGTACACTACCCCTCTGGTATTCACCTCTTTGTGTACTCCTCTTCCATACTGACTTTGGGCCTGATCACATGACTCACTTTGACCAACGGGCTTTGGCAGGAGTGATGCAGGCTGAGGCTGCATAGTCCGGTGCATATTGTTCTCTTGGAATGCTCACCTTTGACATCCAGCCACCATGCAAAGCAGCCCCAGCTAGTCATGTGGAAAGGCCATCCAGCCATTCCTGCCAAAGAGCCAGACATCAGTCATAAGAGGTATCCCAAAAAAGACCAGCAAGAGATCCACCCAGCTGAGCCCTAACCAAGCCACAGAATCATAAAGAATAATAAAATCATCTCGCTTGAAGCCAAGTTATGCCACACAGCAATGAACAACCAAGGTATTCCACTATTCCCCAGTAGCCCAAGGTCAATACCTGATGTTCTCCATTGAAGCTGCCTGTATCTGCTGACCTACGGGAGGTTCCACTAACTGTCACCTTTCTCCTATTCCCTGTCACTTGGATTTCTGTTAAACCTTGGCAACGACATTTCTCACACACTAAATCATGATTCTCAAGGGCCTCACTCAGTCCTGCATCTTTTCTTCTTTTTAATTTTATGTATTTGGTACAGGGTCTCACCATACAGCTTGAACTTGTAAGGGATCCTCTTGTTGTAACCACACCAGTGCTGGGGTTACAGGTGTGCGCCACCACTCCTGGGTTTGGTGGTCACTTGGCATGCCGAGGGCAGGGTCCTGATGTGACATGTGGTACCAGGGATCCAACCTCAGTCTTTGTGCTTATTCAAGCAGGTGCTTATTCCACTGAGTTATCGCCACAGCCCCTTGGTCACGTACCCTTACTGCAGCAATAAACCAGGGCCCAGGTGGTTAAAGGATGTAAAATAAAATCTCTTTTGATCCACCCTGGGTGGCAAAGGGTGGATGCTGAGAAGTGAAGTTCAAATTAATAGTGATTCTAAATTTTACAAATATATACACATATATAGTGAATATATGCATGCAATTTCTTAGTTCATGCTATATCACAAACTAAGTATTGAAAGGCTGTTTTATTATGTAAAAGTCCTTGCTATAATGAATTAATAAGAATGCTGTGCAATCAACATATTAATTGTATGTAAATGGTGTTTTTTAAATGCTTTAAAACAATTTATTCCCCTGAGCATTTTAAATAGGCCCCCTGGAAAGTTGTTTATGTAGTCATTTGCTTGGCGAACTTCTTTCTCTGAGAGGTTCCTTTTACCCACAAATGAATGGGAGGAAATCATGCTGCCCTTTCCACTTCCTGTCTAGCACCCAAGAGCCAGGGTCCTCCTGAGTGTAGCAGCCCAGGATATGTCTGCATGGTTCTGAAATCTGATTGCTTGCTCTTCATCTCCAAAGTCTCTTGCCCTTTCTGTCCATCAATGTCTATCCTGTGCAGGATCTGTGTAACATTAAAACATCAGTAATTATCAGACACTGAAAAGAATCAATCAGCCCACTAACAACTGCTCACTGGGCCTGGCCATGTGCGCACCTTGGGGTAGAAGAAGAAAATTGCTGGAGTCAGCCAGACAGCCCATGGGTTCCCAAGACAACCATCAACATTCAAATGCTGCAGTCCCACTGCACCTTCCCATCAAGCTAAACAGTAAACCAGGAATAATACAGCACCAAAACAAGAGATTCGATTGTAAAAATGCATGAATTTAAGACAAAGAAAGACGGCCAACCAGGGGTGGCACATGCCTTTTATAAACCCAGCACTCAGGAGGCTGAGGCAAGAGGATTACAAGTTCAAGCCCAGGCTAGGTAATTTAGCAAAAACCTTCTCAAAATAAAAAATAAAAAGAATTGGGGATGTAGCTCAGTGTGAAAGCTTTAGGTACGATTCTCAAACACACACATACACACACACACACACACACACACACACACACACACTCTTGTGCAAGTGCCATGAAAAGGACTACTTTTCTCTTTTATTTTCAGTTGAGCATCAAACAAATCAACATGATTTCCAAATGAACTCAACCTCCCCAGGGACTTTGGATAAACAAGGCTTCCTATAGGGCCTGACTTAAGGCCGCCCTGTTGTCCATCTTGAATTTTCCAACAAGCTCTCCCAGAAGTGTACTACTATTTAGTTTCTTGACACATGTTTGAACTGAGTAGAGGAAGTTCCCAGGGTTCCCTGTGTGAGGAATGTTTAGAATTTAGTGCCCCCCACGTGGCTGTTTCAGAGTGGTCTCTAGGAAGTTGTCCTAAATCTTTCTTTTCCCCACTAGTACGCCTTGCACTGACTGCGCTCATTTTCCTTGGGCTCCCACAAACCAGGAGCGCGAAGCTTAAGGGAACCATTAATAAAGCCACGCACATCATGACCTGGGGCACACATCCCAACTGAAGCTGCCTTGGCAACAATAAGGACATTTGCCATATCTCAGCCAGGAGTAGTTCAGAGGAAAGTGGAGATGGAAACGCAGTACTGCTATGGGCTGTCCAGGATAAATACAAGATACTTGTCATCTGTGGCAGGGGCCCAACTCACTTTGATGAGGTTCACAAAGGCATCAGATCACTTGGTTTGTGCCGCCATGGCAGTAGGCCTGCATCCCAGCCTGGACCTTGGATGGGTCAAATAGCAGTTAGCTTTCTACTCGTCCTTTTCCTGGTCTTCTCTGGACTGCAAGAAGCACAGTGCCTCACTCCTTGGCCCTTATCTTCTGCTTGGCCAATGAGGGGCACTGGCAGATTAAGGAAAGGAAGGGAGGAGTGACCTTGGTATTTCTTCCTTTCCACTTTTTCTTGTGACCTTCACAGCACTGGCAGTTGTCATTTGTGGCTCTACCTCAGCCCTGATGGCCCCCTGATGGCAGATAGACCTGGCTTTTGACTCTAGTAACAATCTTTCTTCCCTTAGCCCTCTTACCCTCAGGTGGCAACAACTTCCTTCTCACAGGACACTCTGGGTCACTGTGGCTTCTCAGTGATTCCACCCTGTGTGTGACCAGCTCCCTCCACTCCATTCCCTCTGCCAAAAGATCCCGTGTGGTGTCCACAGCAGCCATCATTGCTCTCTCCCTTACCTAACTGAACCAAAACTATCTCTGATTTTTCCCACAACCAAAGTTCCAATTCCAATGGCAAACCATCCACAGGGAAGCACCAGCTTTGTATTCTAAAGCTCAGAAAACCTAAGAAGCGCAGGTGGATATGGGAAGGGGACAGGAACCAGACGCTACTGTCAACCCAGTCACTCACAGTTGGCCATAGCTATGACCTGAACAGCAGTGTGGAAACAGCTCCAGAGTTTCCAAGGCACCTAGTCCAGAGAGCTGAGGACCAGGTTGACCCATTCTGCCCTTCTGTGGGACTCCAATCTCAGCCCCAGCTTCTCTGCCCAAGGCCCTCCCACAACAATGGCAGTATCTGTATCTTCCAGCTGGGAAGGCTGGTATGCCATTCCTTTTATCTTGGCAGCCACTGTTCCTTTGCTGCCCTGTGCCCAGGGCACAGGATTTGCAAAACTGAAGATGCAGAAAAACATTTGAAAACAGGAACACAGGGAAGGCTGAGGTTTAGTACAAAAAAACAATGAAATCATGGCAGAGTCGGAGCCTCTACATAAGGGACATGGGAGAATAAGGCATCTCAAGTCCACCAACAGGTTATCAACTGGCCACAGAATGCCAGTTGCTCTGGCGCCTCACTGGCCAATCAAAGAGAAGCAGGCTGGAGCAAGGTCCTGAAGCCCCTCTGCTGCACCTGCTAGCAATCTTTTCCCTTTTGGGCTAGGCGGGTGCGGCCTGGAAGAGGGGTGTATGGAGAGTCAACTGGCTGCACTGATATTTTATCATCACTAGGACCTTGCTGGAGCAGGTAAGCTGTATATTACCTGGGACAGGGCCTCCTGGTGGGAAGCCATGGGTACAAATGGATGCTGGCTAAGTCACTCTCTAGGCACATGGGGTGGGGGAGGGAGACAGGGAGAGAGGAAGGGGGAGAGAGAGAGAGAGAGAGAGACCCTTCCAGAACAGACTGCAGACACAAGGCCTGGCTCCTAAAGATGTCTTCCACGCAGGGAGGACAGAATGACTTGCGCCTGCAGGCTAGCTCTCTCCCTAGCCCCAAGCCTGGTTTCTGAGGTGCATTTGTGAGTAGAGAGAGGAGGCCTAGGCCCTCACAGGCTATCTTGTGCAAAGCTGGGGAGGGGGGGCTGTTGGGAAGAAGACCTTGACCTCAGGAGCCCTAAACCGTGGCTGACAGCAGACAGAAAGGGGGGCCACTTGGGAATGGCACTTTATTGAGGGACATTTGTCTTCATTTGGAGCAGTCTACATCTCATCCCACAGGCGTGCTCTGAGGTGCAAGTCTCCCTGACCCCTACCCAGACTGTCCCTGTACTGCACTGTCTCCGTGCTGCACCAAAGAGGAAGCTGCCTCTTAAAGCCCCTCAGAGCCAGGGACACAGACGTCAGCAAAGAGTAACGGGAAATTCCCTGTGGCATCCAGAAGGCTCCCAGGAACCTCCCCCAGAGAAGGAGACCCTGGGCTGGGGCAGGCACCTCATAAGCTCGGCCCTCAAAACCTGAATCTTCCTGGGCCAATAAGTCTGGAAATCCAGAACTTATATTCAGCATAGTAATCATAGACTCAGATAATGAAAAAATATGTGCCTGTGGTTTTCAGGATACAAACTAAAGAGCGGAATCTCCTGGAAAAACCATGTGTTGGTCGGGAGACCTCATTCTCCCTCTTGGAAACAGGCTCTGGGGGGAAGGACCCTGCTAAGGCGCTGTAGTATCTGAAAATATCAATGCACAAGATTTAGGTGGGTTTTTGTTGTTGCTGTTGGGGGGTTCTGTATTTAAAACAGCCTAGATGCCGCCGCTAATCTGCAGAGCTGGGAATCAATCATTTCACCTCTCTGTGCCTCATTTTCCAAATATTAACAACAAAAACAAAAACAGAAGCCAGACTGCCTGCCTGATCATCAAAGGTGACCGGAGAGCATCGGAAGCAGGGAGACCCCAGGTCGGCTACAAGCCCAGTTCTCTGACCCAGATTCCTAACTCGGTTGTCTGGGGGGGAATGCAGGCAGGTTGCCGTTAGCTATGAGAGAAGAGGGAGAGCTGACGCCGGGGAGCGTGGACAGTAGGGGACTGGAGGCCCCCTACCTGCAGGCGGGTTGGGCGGGTTGTCGCGCTAAAACCGAGGGCGGAGGGGAGCGGGCCGCCGCGCTCGCAGATTCATTCCCATCTGGAGCACGGGCGCCCCAGCCGCCCTTATCTTGCAGCCGCGGCTCTGCAAGCTAGGGCGGCCCGGCCTCCCCTCCCCCTCCCTCCCCTCCCCCGCCCGTTACCACCGCCGCCGCCGCCCGCGCCTTTGTCTGGCCCGGCGGCGCGCTCGGAGCCAGCAGGGCGGGTAATTGGCGGCCGGAGGAGGGAACCGGCCGGCCCGGCCTCTGCTAATGAGCGGGCGGAGCCGCGGGGAGGGCGCGGCGCGGCGCGGCGCGGCGCGGCCGGGGCGCTGAGCCCGGGAGGGGGCTTCTGTGGCCTCGCGGAACTGAGGACGGCAGCCCTGCGGATACTGCTGTCCTCTCCCCCGCTGTGGCGGAGACCCGTGCCCCGAGGGACACCCCTTCCCCCGCGGCGGTCTCAGGCGCACTCCAATTACCCTGCGGCCTTGCCAAGGCCTCCGGCTGCCCTCGGGCCTCAACCCCTGTGCCCTGAGAAGTGCCAAGGACGAGCTGCTCCGGCGGGAGGGCAGGGGTCCCTGGGGGTTTGGCCGTGCAGCAGCGGAATTGAGTAGCCCAGGCGCCCCTTCCCTCCCGGCACGGCCACTGGGGGTGGGGGCTGCCTCAGGGTCCGCTACCCGGAGCTCTCCTAGGAAAGCCCGCAGGCAGCTGCGAAATCTGCTCTGGCAGAGGCGACCGAGGTGGTGATAAAAATCCTCCCTGGTTTCTAAATTAATTACACTGAACCCGCCGCGCTCCGTGGTCTGGGCCGGGGCGGGTTGGGAGTAGTCGGAAGGAAAGGGCGCGGTGGCCCCCAGCGCTGAGGGTGGGGAGGTTTTGCTGCTGACTCTGAGAAAACCCTCTCCAAGACTGGAGGAGTGACCGAGCTGCTCGGTGATTTAAGGAGAACAGAAGCGGGGAGAGGGGGCAGAGGGAAGCTTTCATCGAGCCTGGCGTCCCCGTGGGAGGAATTTGGCCTGCTGCCACCACTGGCTGAGGCCCGAGGTCCCTCGCTCTGGGAGCGGTCCCTTCCTGCGATCCAGTCCCCATCTGTCAGGAAGCTGCAGCTGACTAGCCCTGTGGCCCCTGCCCCACTTCCCACTGGTCTCCTGGGTCCGCTCTGATCCTGCCTGTGCACTCCGGTTTCTTGAAGTCACTGAGACTGTGAAGAAAGGCTCAGCCCCAGGGACTTGGGGCTCCCTAAAGGAGCGCCAAGCTCGCCTTAGCACAGCCTTACAGAACAGCAACCGGCTCAGGACGCCTGCTTTAAGGGGACCGCCAACCTCTGGGGAACAGAGGACATTTTCTTCTGACGTTTTCCCACCTGGAACCCTTGACTTTATTTCCCAGCACCCCCTGACAGTGGCCACGTGGGAGCAGCTGAGCCTCAGAGGATCCCCTCCCCTTTCACTTACTTTTCTATTGAGGTGTATCTTTATAGGTGCAGAACCCTGTTCATATCTATCAGTGCTCACAACCCTACTTCTGGAGCAAAAGAGGTCAACAAGTATGTTTACTTCATCAAGGTTTTCCTTGATACCAGAGCCTTCAGAAATGAAGACCCAAAGCCCCTGGGTTTAAGTTCAGAGAAAAATGGACAGCACGGCAAAGTGGGATGAGACAAAAGGTATCATCTAATGGTATCAGAAGGTGGGGGATAACAAGGCCTGCGCGTTAGAATTTTTCCCCTGCTCGCGTTAGAATTTTTCTTGGCCTCTCTGGGTAGCACTACCTCCTCCTGAGTGCAGCAGAGGACGCTTCCAGAATAAGAGTCTTCCAGAGAGAAGGGAAAGAGTAACCACATCTAGCTTTTTTACACCTTGCTTTAGGAGACAGGAGTTCTAGGTCCCATGACCCACTTCATGGAGGAAGAGGGATTCTGGTTTCTGAGTCTTATTTCAGGGAAGAAAGTGGGACAGGAGCCAAGAGGACCCAAGACCAAGAGACCTTGTTTCAGAGGAGGCCTTCTGTTCATATTTAGTTCAAAGTACTTAGCACAAGGAACCCTGTATTTGGGGGTAATGTGCTTAGTCCCCAACCACTCACATGCTATGAAATGTACACATCTTAACATTTTATATCTGAATTAATTTTCCACATGTATGTACCTACTATCACCACCCAGGTTAAGATATGGAACACTGCCAAAAGCCTAGAAGCCCCTCAGTCAACGCCACCCTCCACACTATTCTAACCTCCACTGCTGTACATTACTTTTAACTGCTTTTATAAATGGACCCATGCAGCAGGTATTCTCTGTTGTGTGGCTTCTTCCACTTACCCTCCAGGAGCTTCATCCTTTGTACTGCACGAAACAGTAGTCCATCCTTTTTAATTACCGAGTGGCCATTATACAAAAATACCACCATTTTCTTTTCCCTTTGACTCTTGATGGACATTTGAATTGTCTCCAGCTTGAAATTATGAATAACGCACTTGGGAACATCGTCCCATAGGTGTTTTGGTGGATACAAAGGCCCAGTTTTGCTAGGTATACAGTACTCCCAGGAGTAGTACTTTCTGAGTCATAAGGTAGGTATATGTTTCACTTTATTGCCAAACAGTTCTCCAAAGGAGTTGTACCTGGTTAGCTTTCTAAAGATGCCATCAGGGTACAAATGTTACTAAGAGAAATAAGTGACACCTACAGCATAATGATGACCACAGATATATATATTGAGCCTTTAGAATGTGCTACAGAAAGTAGCTGTATATACTTAATATTTATTTCTACACATTTATAGACATTTTCAATGCCTGATTCTGTCTTAGAATGAGCATATGCCTGCCCTAATTGGAACCTAAATATAATAGTCTGAGTTTGTGGAATGAATCATCTACACTTTACAGATGAGAAGAACAACCGCTCAGATACAGTGAACTAGAGAGCTGTTCATTTACTGAAGATTCCAGGGCCAGTGAGTGGCAGGACTAAGTCTGCAACTAAATCTCTGAGCTCCCTACATGGCGGGCATTTTTATGAATGGAAGCTTGACTCCACTTGAAGCCACCTTCAGTTTTCTCCCTCCTACACCCCTTGTTGGCACCCCTAACACTCCTGTGTGCCAATCTTTGGAGGCCCTCATCTTTCTTTTTATCCTAGTATCTCATCTTAGGATACAAACCACCCTGAGAGTGACATAAAGCAATTCTTCTTGTCTCCTGGGTCCTGGGACTGAAGTGGACAAAGCCGGATGGTTCTCACTCGAGATCTCCTGAGCAGCTACAGCTACAATTACCTGCAGGCTGCACAAGGCTGAGCATCCAAGGTGGCACACATAGGTGGCTGGTGGTTGACACTGGCCTGACCAGCAACTAACTCATGGGGGTTGACACAAGAGGAAACCACCAGAAACATCAAATGCTACACCAGGAATGGGGATCCATCCACTTCCATCATATTCCATTGGTCAGAGGAGTCACTTGCTGTATTTCTAATACAACACAGAAAAAAAAAAAAAACACATCTTGGAAATTTGGAGACAGATTTATTTATGTCGACAGGCACTGATTGGGATCACTCCCAAAATATCAGACCCTGATCTCTGGTGGTATAAGCCTTAAATTGGATAAGGAAGTAGGAAGCACAGAGGCAAAATGGCTTGTCAACTTGGAATAGGTTTATGCAATGGCCATCATAGTGACCAGCTATGCACCACAGCAGCCAGCCATTTCTACAAGACAGGAGCATCCAGATCTTGAACAGTAACTATTTATCACCTGGGCGACTGATAGTCTTCTGCTACAATAAGGGTGGACACATAGACCTGATGGATGAGTGGCAGGTCACAATGATGGAAAAGCCTTCTCAAGCACTGCTGTTCAAGAAACCACACTGTTTTTTTTTTTTGTTTTGTTTTGTTTTGTTTATATTTCAGGGAAGGGTCTACAGGGTGTTCAGGGTCTCACTACTAGTTTGGTCTTCTAGCCTGTTTACAGTCTCCCAAGAGCTGGGATTACAGGCCTGTACCACCACACCCAGTCTGCAGGTCACAATGAGGAAGACCACATGGATGGTCTTTCAGAGTTGTGACATCTTTATGAAATAGAGGTCTTCCTTAACTACTTACTTTGCTTAGGAAGGTCCAAAACATCCCTTTATTGCTTTGATTCTCAAAGACAGAAGGTTCCCAGGACTCCCTCCATTGCAGGTGAAAACCACTGCACAGAGTCATCACATCAGTCAACTGGGATGCCCCACCTGTGCCTGCCATGCTGGCATTTTTATGGATGGAAGCTTGACTCCACTTGGAGCCCCTCTTCAGTTTCCTCCCTCCTACCCCCCTGGTTGGAACCCCTATAAATCCTCTTCCCACTCCCCTCTGGCTCTCTGTGTATATGCACAAACTCTTTACCATACTTTACCCCCAATAGATCCAACAGGAACCAGGTCATCTTCGCCACCCACCCCAGCTGCACCCTTTCCAGGCCTTCCCCTCATGACCACCATGTGTCAGCTAAACCTCTCAGAGCCCCCAGCCAAAATAGAATTCTCTTCTTGGTCCATAAGAGAAAAAGAGGGGAATTTGGTCTCTCCTCTTGTAAAACTTGAGGAAAACAGACTCTACTTGGAAGATGTAGATTTGTTCTGCTACTGACTGGTGGTGTGGTCTTGGGCAAGAGGTCAGATCTCTGTGACTTGGTATCCAATCTGCAAGATGGACATAATTATTAGACCTATCTCCCCAGGTTGCTGTGAGGATTGGATGTAGTAATATACACACACATCTGCATGCATGCAGTAAAGGGAAAGGACACACTCACAGAATCACATATTCTTTTCTTACCAATTTTTTTCATTTATGTGTTTGGTACAGGGTCTCACTATGCAGCTTGGACTCATAGTGATCCTCGTATTTTCAGCCTCCCCAGCGTTGAGATTACAGGTGTGCACTACCATGCCCGGACTTGTTTATTGGCTCAGCTTGCATCAGGAGCGGGGCCAGCACACATTGGAGACCAGGTACAGAACCCTAGTACCTGTGTTTGCCAAACCAGGCACTTAGTCTGCTGAGCTATCTCACCAGCCCTAGAATCACATATTCTTGTCCAGGACTCCAAGCTACTCTGTGAAAGTAAGCTTTTAGTACGTGATCAGTTTTTATATTTAATGAGTTTTCACAAAGTAATGCATAGCAGCACATGGCCTAAGAAACAGAACATTACTACCCACACCCCCAGAAAGTCCCCACTCCTTACAACTCTTACCCACTCCCAAGACTGTCCCAAGACTAGGTCTAACAACCTAGATTACTATCTGACCACGCTTGTTGCAGCCCTGCAGAATTGGCAAAGCAGATAACCATCTAGCTGACTTTTTCAGAAAGAACAGAGACAGAAAAGCCAGCTCCTATTTCACCTAAATGTCTTCCATTTTGGAAGCCTTGTGTATTAAAGTGTTGGTCCCCATCTGGTTTGCAGAGAGAAAGAGAGAGAGAGAGACAGAGAGAGAGAGAGAGAGAGAGAGAGAGAGAGAGAGAGAGAGAGAGAGAGAGAGAGACTTTTTCACAATCCCTGGACAGTAGAACTTTGTTAGCCAGCAAAACAAATCCAGAAAGGGGCCAACCACGGAAGGAGGAAGTAGCCAGGCATCTCCTGGTTCACAGTTTCAACCAAGGCTGGTTCTGACTTATGCTGTGTTCTGTTTTTTGATGTTTGAGCCACATAGTATTCTGGCACCAGGGCAGTTCCATCAAATCATCCACCCAGAAGAGAAGCAGGTGACGATGCAGATGTGTCCTGTGGGTGGCCTGGGCTGTGGCTGCACCCTGTTCCCTCAACATACCTCATCTAAGTCGGGCAACTGAGTGCTCTGCCACTATGACATCATCAGTGTTGTCAGGCTTTTGACAAATGAGTCCCGCTCGCAGCTGGAGCCTTTGATAAGCCATTTGCAGGCGTCTGGGAGCCATCCACGCTGGTCTTGGGAATGATCCTAGCCCCTTCTCAAATTCACATCTTTTCATGTTTTCTTAAAAAAGCATGCCGTGCATCTGTGAAGATTCATGGCTTCAGATATTTTTCCTTTTCTCTGACATTTCACCTTTTCTTCTTCTTTTATTTTTTTAAAGGAAAAGAAAATATTCACTCCAAGGTTCATTTAGTTTCTGGGTAATAACTGTCAGATATTAACAGATAGCCCCATACATCCAGCATAAAATAATAGATTTTGTTGAGTGCATTAGACATCCAATAATGGGCACAGCGGACAGCATGTGGAGCTGAAGGGAAGCTTCTCTTGGTAAAAGAGAACACATGCTATGAAAAGCAACACAGAAAAGAATATTCGTCAAAATGCTCCTTTGCTTTCTGAAATTTGCGCACCCAAGTGCCCCACCCAGAAAACATTTTCTCCACTTTCCCAAGTCCCTCCTCCTCATCCTGCAGATTCAGATGGCTTTGTCCCATTCAGGAAGCCTGCCCTCTCTCCCTCTCTTCTGCCCTGTCACCTGTCACACCTTTTCACTGTAGGTTCCTGGGCTTGCTTCAGCAATATGCCGATGCTCTGCCAAATACAAGCTCCTTGAGTCAAACACCATGAGACTCAGGCAACCAGATGCCATTGGTGACCACCTGTGGCCCATTGCCTTGCCACTTCAGTGCACATCTCTCCAGTTCCAACATGCAGCACCTGTACCTCTGCGGAGTTCACTTTGCTGTTGCTGTTGCAGGCTGCAGGTGCAAAGGCATTAAAGGCCTTCCTCGAGGCCCTCTCATGGCACCTACAGGAGTTGGCCTCACCCCGCCCAGCCATGGGTGGGCAAGGTGAGGCTTATGTTCAACACTGACCTCAAAATTCCTCAGTGGCGTTAAAGTACATTTACCCTTAGTGGTAATGACTTATGCTATATTGCCTGCTGTTCTTCCCTATCGTTTTTCACTATCCCACTCTCCCCTACTTATGTTTCCTGAGATCATTTCTCAAACTATAGTCAAGAGTCATTTAGTGGAAACATGTTCTCAGAAATATGCTAGCCACTATGTTGGAATATTTTGCTGAATTCATGCACCTATAATATCTAGATGACAATGGAATACCAAATAAAACAAAACTAAACCAAAAAGGGATGCAAATGAAGGACCATTTTGTATCTGTGTATTCAAAGTAATTAGCATAGATATTTTCTCTTAATTCAATGAATAGAAAGACTTGTTCTAAAAGTGTTTGTGAACAGGATACCATGTCTGCATCTTGTACAATGAATAACCACTAAGAAAACAACAATATGCAGTGTAATAATTATTGAAATTATCCTACTAATGGTTTTGAAACTGTCTCATTGTTATTGTTTCTCAATAAAATTATTTTTTAAAAAAGAAATGTGCTAGCCATTCTCATCATTGTATGAATATCAGACAATACACTTACCCGAACTATGATGACTGCAAAATCACTAAGTGATATATAACCTTATGGAGCCACCATCACATACACAAACATGGTGTACTGCAGCATTATACTTGTATTCAAAGTAGTGTCTGAGGTCAGCATCTGGAGCAACCAAACTGAGGCTCAATGATAGATGCTCAATAAATGCTTTTAAATAAATTAATAAGCAAATTGTATTTTTCTAAGACAAATACCAAGATGAGCCCTTTTTATTTTGAGGCAGTGTAAAGGGTCTGCATTATGCCTTTTAAGTAAACACATTTTAAGTTGAATTTAAAATCTACTTGAAAAGCTCTGCTTCACTTTGAACAAAACAGCCAGGAAAGATTGCATGATATATAGTGAGGTTTGTGGTTATACCTGTCTTAATCTGTTTTCTGGTGCTATCACAAAACACTGGAGACCAAGAAATGTATAAAGCATAGAAATTTATTTGGTTCACTGTTCTGGAGGCAGGAAGTCCAAGAGAAAGATGCTAGCGTCTGCTTGGCTTCAGGCAAGGAATCTTTTGCTATGTCACGAAAGCTGAGGAAAGTGAACTCACTTCTAGTATTGGGGGTGGAATCCAGGAGCTTGTGTATACCAGGCAAGTGCTCCACCACTGAGCTACATCCCAAGCCTTTAACTCCCTATTAGAAAAACCTGCTCCCATGGGAACCAACCCATCCCCGTGAGAACTAACCCACTCCCAAAAGAACAGGATTAATCCATTCATGAAGGTGGAGTCCTCGTGACCTAAAGGCCTCCTGTTAGGTCCCATATGCCAACATTACTGCACTGGGCATGAAGCTTCCAGCTCATGAGCTTTGGGGGGATAAATTCAAACCATAGATCAACTTGAACACCAGTGCACAGAGGGGCCTTGTCAACGTGATTTTGATTTGAGGCTTCTGACTGCACTGGCCCCCTCTTTTCCCTCACCCGTGATCAATTAGGTGGCAGCCTCAACTGGTCTCAGAGTTCTGTTGAAGGAAAGCTCTGGCCGCCTGTGTGTGCTTCCCTCTGGGAAGCATCCTTGTCACTGTTTCTCAAGCCCTTCATATGACACAAGGGACTGGGAAGTAAGGAAACCAGTGAGGGTGTCATCAGTAGCACACAGCCTGATTTTGCTGATCATCTTTTCCCCTAAGGAGTATTTGTCCCTTGACTCTGTCTTGGTTCTGAGAGATCATTTCCTGTCCAGACTGACGTTTCTGCCGCTTACGTGGTTCAGAGCACACTTCGGTTGTGTTTTGTTTGTTTTGGTTTAGGGTTTGGTTTTGATGTTTGCAATACTAGGAATTGAACCCAAAGCCTCCAAGCTGAGCTACACCTCTAGCCTTTTTTTTTTGCTTTTTTTTTTGTGAAACGAGGTCTCACTAAATTGCTAAATTGCCCAGACTTAACTTGAACTTGAACTAGCAATCCTCCTGCTTCAGCCTCCCAGATTGCCAGGATTACAGGCATATTCCATTACCCCTGGCTTCAGACGATTCTTTCTGGAAGTAGTTCATGAGCTCATGAAATATAAAACTGACCACTGACACTTTTTCTACTTGAAAATTTCTCCAAAGTTTTTAGGATGGCCACATTTGTAATATGCTGGAGTTTACTTGCCTTTCTCATCTGATTACGCTTCTTGATGAAATTTCAGAATTAAGATTCTTTGCTTTTTCACTCTTTCTTCTGATCAAAAAAAGCCTAGAATGCCCACTTAGCCCACAAGTTGGAAAAAGAACTTAACAAAAATAGCTAATATTTATTGAGCCTTATATTGTATGAAGAGCTCCACGTATATATTTACTTATTTGTTTTCCACTGCTGAGGATTGAACACAGGGCCTTGCTCTGAGCTGTATCTCCAACCCTTCTAATTTTTTATTTTGAGACAAAATCTCCCTCAAATATCCAGGCTAGTCTTAAACTAGAAATTCTCCTGCCTCAGCCTCCAAAGTAACTAGAATTACTGGTGTTCACTCCTGGGCCCTGTGAACTCCATGTACATTATTTTCCTTCACCCTCACACAATCCATGAGACATTGTGATATGTTCATGTGACCAATGAGAAAAACAAAGTCCAGAGAAACTACAAAACTGGTCCACAGTTAGTAGGTTAGTACATGGCAGCCCAGTGCATGCTCCATCAACCCACATTCTTAGCCACCACACTCAACTAACTCAACATTACCAGGCACTGGTGGTGCTTGGGCTTGCAGTGGAAACTCACTATGCCTCTGTTGCTTAGTCTTCAATTCAGAACGCTCTACTTAGTAGGTTTGTCCTCACTTGGGTTTCCCTAAAAGGAGACTATGAAATAAGTCATTGATCTGGCAGAAGATTCCAAAAGGAATCAGCAAGATAATGGGATTGTGGGGCAGGGAAGGCAGCCTCAGAATGATGTGTTCTAAGAAAGTTACAGCCATGGACAACTGGAGCTCAGTCCTGCTAGGGACCTTGGGGCACACTGTAGAATAATTGTCTAGAGTTCCCTCTTCAGAGGACAAGGAGAGTCCAGTGTTTACCCGCTAGCTTGCATGGTCTAGCTGAGGACTGCCCTTAGCTTGCTGCATCTGGGCAAGTGGGGTTTGGTGCCAGACAAAGCCAGAGGGTGGAGAGATGGTAGTAACTGGGAGACAGGACCATGTACATCAAAGGACAAGAGAGCAGGGGCTATGGGCAAGGTGCCTATTGTCCTTGTAGCAGTAGGCTTAGCCCCACTATGAGAACAAGGAAACAGAAGCTTTATAATGTACAAGTCTGATAACTATAGATGAAAGCTTTAACAACCAGATATTTCAGGATAATAGGGACAGACATATATGTAACAGTACTCTGAGATGATTGTGATTGTCACGTATCACAAACATATGGAAATACTATATACAAATTAAGGACAGACAGCACTATTTCTGCTTTAAAATCCTTCTCATGCTAAACTAGGGCAAGGGGATGCTCCACTAGAGGATGACATTGCTGAGAGGCCACTGAGCCTCTTTGGGATTCCCCAAGAAACACAGAGACAACAAACACTGCAACAAAGGAGATAAGAGTAACAAAACGGGAGAGAATCTCATTGTGCATGTATGCTTGCTATGATGTGACAAAGTCCAAAATGAGAAATCATTGCAGATGACCAGAACAATGTTTTGAAAATCTTTTGACTATTCAAACAAGAACAAGATGCCCTGTGCTTAAAAACTTGTTCTCCAGATTTGAGGAAGAAAAAGAAATGACAACAAATGACCTTCCACTGGAGCATGCTCTGCTCTCACACTGTGCCTGGGGGCCACAAACCCACCTTTGACCAACCACAGGAAAGAGGAGTGACCTCAAAGCTGTCCTTCAAACTGGTCTGACATCCAAAGAAGTGGTACTCTCAGCATATGGTTCCAGGAAAACTCACTTATCCTGAGGGAAAAAAGGAAATTCAACTAAGGGGATGTCTCTTGAACCATACAAGTTCTAGTCATTTCTTTTATGACTCCTAGAAGTTTCATACTACTAAGTGTGGTAGATAGAATCATGCTCTACCCAAAGATGTTCCTGTCCTAATCCCTGGCATCTGGGAATAAGTTTCCTTAAATGACTGAAGATATTTTGTAGGTGTGATTAAGTTAAAGACTTTGAAATAGAGAGAGCATTCTGAATCACTGGGGTGACCTCAGGATAATCACAAGAATTCTTATGAAGAAAAATGAAGAGCAAACCAAAAAAAAAGAAAAGAAAAATGAAGAGCAGAAGAAGAGGCCAGAATGAGGCCATGTGAGAAGGATCCACTAGTTGTTTCTGGTTTTGTATGTGGGGAAAAGGAATCATTAGCCAAGACATCTGGGAAGCTTCTAGAAGATAGAAAAAGGAAGGGAGACAGAGTCTTCTATAGAGCTTCCAGAAAGGAACATAGGCAGCCACTCTGTCTCTGATTTTTGACACAGTGAGACCCAATTTCAGATCTAACCTTCAAAACAGTGAGATCAGTTTATGTTGTTTAAAGGCACTATGTTTGTGGTGACTTGTTGCTATGTCAAAACAGAACCTATGCACTAAAGTACCTCGAGAATCTATAGCTGACAGGCTACACCATTCCTCCATGAATTCTGTGGGGACTCAGGGGAGTGGAGGAAGCTCACAGTGATTCTCTTGAGACATCCCAGGGAAAACACCATCAAGTCCCCAGTTCTTGGGAGACAGGCAACAGTGGTACCTGGGAAATGTCAGAGTCAATCAGAATTCCCAGTCCCTGGGTCCACCTGGAACCTAAACAGCACAGGAAGTGGCCAGCAGTGGCCCTGACAGAAGTTTACTGAGTGAACCTAAAACTAATCTAGTTGCTTCTCACCATCTTCAGATGGCTTCCATTGCATCTAAAATCATGATCCAGTGATTTCCAAACCTGGATGAACCCCAGAACTACCCACCCAGGCACTCGCTAAATAAGTCCCCTAAGTCACAATCTCTGAGTGGAGTCTGGGAATCTGTTGTTGACAAGCACCCCCAGAGGATTTGGGGACCTATCTATGAACCAGAACTTAGGAAAAACTGCAGTTTCAGGACTTATGGGTTGCTTCAACCAGCTGAGAAAGCTGGATTTCAAGACCTCCAGGAAAGCTGTTAAAGAGTGGGTTTTACCATGAGAATGCAGATTTGCAACCTAAGTGACTTTAACATGGGCAATCTCTGCCTGAAGGCTATTTCCAAAACTGAAAGTACTGTGTCAATGAAGCCTTCTGAAGGAAGCATCTAGGATCTAGTTCTACCATTTTTTCCCAGATCTCCGACCTTGACCCAGAGGTCCACTGCTCCAAGACCCCTGTTAGATTCTAGTCTCTAAAGTTATGTCTTTGATGTAGGGCAAATTTAAGCAATATCCAACATGGTAGACCCCATTCACTGGGTGACCCAAAGACTTTTTCAGAGCTTGTTTTGATGCTTCTGAGAGTAGGGAAAAAACTGGACAGGAAAGAGAAGTCTTGCTCCCAGCTTCAGGTGGCCATTGCTCTAATCCAGCTGTGGGAACCCCAATCAACTCTGCCAATAATTGAAAAAGGAATACCCTCACGACCTGATTCTGAATAAGGGCTTGAATGTCCTCTCAGGGTTTTGGAAAATGTGTTTCTTCCTCCTGGTAGAATAGAAAGCATTTCAAGAAGAGTTTTGTTTTGCTTTGCCTTGCCTTCCTTTGTTTTGTTTTGTTTGAGATAACATCTTGCTGTGTGCAGTTCAGGCTGGCCTTGAACTCACTATGTAGCCCAGGCTGGCCTTGAGCTAACAGCAATCCTCCCATCTCAGCCTCCCAAGTGCTGCGATTACCAATGAGCACCGCCACACTTGGCAGCAACAAGTCTTTAGAAAACATGACCTTCCTTCATTATTTAATCTCCCTTCCATCGAGAAGTCGGACCTAAGTGTCTCCCTTTGAATCTGGTTTCTGTGACTCCTTAACCAGTGGAATACAGTAGGAGCCTGTTTCGTTTTCTGGACTCAAGCCCGAAGAAACAGGTCACTGTCTCCTACCTGTCTCTTGGGACACTCGCCCTTAGCACCCAGACTCGAGGCTGTGAGGTGATCTGGGCAGCCCGCAGAGAGTAGAAAGGAGTCAAAGTCCCTGGCCCTCAGCCTGGCCAAGCTCCTGACCAGCCGGCAGCTCTGGCTTGCCAGCCATGTCAGTGAACCAACTCGAAAGCAGGTTCTCCAGCCCCAAGATGAGCGGTTCTGCCTGGTGTCACACAGAGCACTGAGAAGCCTTCCCCTCTGAGCTTTGCCCAGATTGCAGGTTCGTGAAGCTGCTGAGCTTTGGGGTATTTTGTTATACATCAACAGATTACAGGAGCAGTCTGTTTCTTGCAAACTGAACTATATACAACTAGGTACAGAGCCACTCTGCAGCCCAGAGGGGTGACCTTGCTTCTGTAAAGGGCTTTGTGGGTATGTGATCCCAATGGCAATTACTCAACTCTCTGTTGCAACCTGTGGGCCGGCAGAGACAAAATGTAAAGGAATGAGTATGTTAATATTCAAAAAATAGTTATTTATAAAAACAGGGAGTGGAAAGGATTTGATGGTTGGGCTATAGCTTGTCAACCTTGCTGCAGAGCAAGTCTACAAATTCTTCTTCCTCTTCAGCCCAACTTTTTCTCTAGGTCTTTGCCTTTTCTCTGATGTACACTAGGAGGAGACCACCAGGCCTGTATTTGCCATCTGTTATGGTTTGTGTCTGGATGCCTCCCTCCAGCTTCATAGAATCATGGGGGTGAGTTCTCGGGTTTGCGATTGATTCATGGTCTAATGCTAGGATTATGGGTGAGTAATGCATGCACCCTAGGACAGTAGCCTGTACACAGTATAAGAGAGGAAAAGAGGTTTGCTCTTTCTTCCCCCTTTGGTTGTTTTTTTTGCTGTTTTCTGCTACCATGTACTGTTATCCCTATACCACACTACATGACCTTGGAGCCAGCTAATTATGGACTGAAATCTCTACAAACTGTGAGTTAAATACAGCTTTCCTCCTTTAACTTTGTGTGTCAGGTATTTTGTCTCGGCAATGAAAGAAAGGTAACTAAAACAATTGGGTACAGAGAAGTGGGTGATTGCTATGACTATACCTGACCATGTGGCTCAAGAGCCTTTGGGAATGGCTTATGACAAGAGTTTGGAAAGGTACAGAGATGTTGCCTAAACAAGGATAATTGGAATGTTCTAGGCTGCTTTGTATGGGATATTCTTCTTAGAATTCAAAAGACAAGAAAGCTAATAGAAATCTTGCAGGTGAAGACCAGGCTTAGGAGGTTTCTGCTGGGAAAAAGAACTACATTGGCTACTGGACTCCAGACAATATGTGTTACATCTTGGCAAAAAGTATGTCTACATTTTGCTCCTATCCAGAGATTTTTGCGTGAGACTGAAATAAAGGGCAGCAGACTAACTAATCTAGCAGAAGAAATTTCAAGACAGTGAAATGTTAAAGCTGTGGCATGGCTATTGTTGGGGCGTTTTAGGCAGATTTGTGTTAAGAATCAGGATTACAGAGCCCAGTACGATGATTTAAAACATTGTGAGTTTGGCCAGAAAGTAAAGCTCCTATAAAGCTGTGGGGCTGCAAAGATAGAGATCTGTATTACTGAGAAGGAACAGTAGAATAGAAAAGATGGCCTGAGGGTATCACAAGAAGCAGCAGTGCCCTTCCCTTTGCAGCCTCAAAAATTGCAGAAGTGAAAGACTTCACTTTGACGAGAAAGCTGCAGGACACCGTGTTCCAGAATGTCAGCAGCAGACGCACCAAGTTCCAAACTTCAACACGTTCCAAAATGTTGGCAACATGGAGAATTTACTTCTCAGAATTGGAAGCAGAGTGCTCATCAATCAAAGCACTTGACCTCTACAGTCAAGAGAGGGAACCTGGCTACTGCTCCAGCTAGCCACAGACCTAGTTTCTAGCACATGCAGAATGTAAGAGTTCGAGGTTGAGGAGACTTCCACCTAGGTGTAAGAAGAAGGCCTGGGAGGCCAGGCAGTGTGCCTGTGTGAAGCTATAAATGAGAAGCCAAAGGTGCAGTGGAGACCCTAGAAAGTTGGAAAAGCCAAGAGCATGGATTATCTAAGGAAAGTTGTAAGAAGGAGCAAAGCAAGGCTAGGAGAAATACTATAGGAACTACAAGGATGAGAAGTGCTGTAGGGATGGAGCCACGCAAGCCTTTTCGAGCTGACAACTTGCCACAGATTGCTTCAGATGTTCCATATGGAACTACATGACTTAATGTTTTCCCTAATGGATTTTGGACTTGCTTTGGTCCCATTCCTTTGTATTCTCCTGTTTGTGACTTTTAGAATGAAAATGTTTATCTTGTGCCATTGAATATTGGGAGTTTAACTTTTCATTTGTACAGGAGCTCACAGCTAAGAGTTTGCCTTAGATCTTGGAGGAGACTTGGGACTTGGACTTTTCAGCAGTGCTGAAACTGTGAGGACTACAACAACTCAGAGATAGACTGAAATCCCTTTAGCATAAAGGGATGTCCATGAGTCTTTGGGGGGGTCAGGAGCAGAATGTTATAGCTTCTGTCTAGATGTCCCCCAAAGCTTCATGCAGTCATGGGGTGGGTCCTAGAGTGTGTGATTGATTCATGGTCCAATGCTGGGACTGTGTCTGTGAGCACCATATCCACCCAGTGGGGGGGGGGTAGTATAAGGGAGGGAAAGGCACGTGCTCTTTTTCTCTCCTCCCCCTTTTGCTCTTGTTATATTCCATCAACATGGACTGTGGCCCCTCTGCCATGCTACCCTGCCTCAGATCCAGGTGATTTGGGACTGAAACCTCCACCAACTGTGAGGTAAATAAACCTTTCCTTTCTTAATTGTGAGCATCAGGTTCTTTGTCTCAGCAATAAGAGAAAAGTAACTAAGATACTATCTATCATGATGGTTCAACCAGCCTGTGACAAAGTGAAAAGACTCACCCCTCTCCTGTGCACTGCACCTGAGACCTGACCAAAAAGCCTTCCAAAAGCCTGTGGCTCCTCCCAGGTTGCCCAACTATCTAAGCTGTAAAGACTTCCCTCAGGCCAATCATTACCCCCATTTGACACTGTATTTAATGGAAAGTCTTTCTCAGAAATAAGTATGGTAAAATAAGCTTTGCAATTTTTTACATTAACTGAAATTTGATGTAAATTGATAATAAATTACCTTCCCCCTACTCATTCATTTGGGAATCACATAACTAGTTTACAGTTATATACTATTACATTTCACATTAATATAGCCATGGAAGGCTAGGCTTTAGAGAAGTTTGCTTCCAGGAAAATCATCAGACATAGAGGAGGCAAAAGCAGGCTTTTCTGGAGTAACTGACCCTCCTAAGGTGCTAGCCACTGACAGCCATGAGTAACATGGCATCAGTGTACTGCTTCAGGCCCAACTAATTCATCAAGTGGTCACCACAGGCCTTATTTATGCGACAGAATTTCCCACTTCAAGATCTTATAGTCGTGCTCTCTTCCTCCTTCCATTCTTCCTTTCACTAACTATATGAGTATTTTCAGGACTGTTAGTACTCCCTCCAGGTGGCAAAAACTAGGTTAGAGAATGCAAATGATGTGTCGTGTGTAGAACTACAAGAACAAAACAAAAGTACCAAGTGACTAAAGGTAGTCGAGGCAAAATTTCTAAGTATATTGTGTAGTTAGAAGAAAAGTTTGTGTCAGGTGTGTGAGTATATGCCTGAAATTCCAGCATGTGGGAGGCTGAGGCAGAAGGCCAGCAGGTTACAGGCCAGCCTGGGCTACTTAGCAAGACCTTGACTCAAAGGGTGAGGGAAGGAAATAAAAGCTCAGTGGAGAGTGAACACACACATTCAGTGCTGCTTCTTCTTGAAATATCACTATACACTAGAAATTGAATTTTTATGACGATGAACCCATGCAAGCAGAGAAAAGAGAGAGATGGCAAAACAACAAAAAATTAGAACATTAATTTCAAGATGATGGAGAGTAATCACCTTTATAAGCTTAAGAGAGTGAATAGTGGGCCAGCCAGATAGCTCAGTGCACTCAAGTGCCTGCTTAGGCAGAACGCAGTTCCCAGGGTTCAATCCCCAGCATGCCATGCTGCCCCCACCCCAGGGGCACACTGAGATGATGATTGAGACTGGGTGTGGTGGCACACACATGTAATCCCAGGACTTGGGAGGCTGAAAACAGGACAATCACTATGAGTCCAATCTACGTAGTGAGACCCTGTGGACCCTGTACTAAATCCATTTTTTAAAAAAGGAAGAAAGTGAATAGTAGCAAGCAGCAGGGTGTGAGAGACCTTAGAACTATATCTACACCATCCAACTGCCTGCAGACTGGGCATGGGTGACATCAGGTGCCTCTAGAAGCAGAAATGCATGTGGGGATGAGCATAAAGAATTGGTTGGAAGTCTGTTTCATAGACTATGTCAGGTTCCCAATTACTATCCTCCTTGTGGGATGCATGGACCCTAGAAAGCATAACAATGAGGATCTCTGAACAAGGGTCTCCAAGCAAGATGTGGGCACCTTCTGAAGGAGGGATCAAGGACAGTGAACATTCTGAACATCAAGAATACCCCTTCTCTTCTTTACCAGCTCCCAGCAGGGCAGGCAGATCTGGGCCTCACTCCCACTCCAGACAGAAAACTGGAGGGGTGTCCTATTCTAAGAATTCTGGCCAGCTCAAGTGGAAAGTCTGAAAATATTGAAACCCTCCTCCAAAAAAATACAAGGCCATACACAAGGGTCAGCAAGCACTAGCAGGAGGTCTCAAATTTGAAATAAAAATACATGAGTATAAACATAGGATGTAGCTCAATAGTAAAGTACTGGCCAAGCATGCATGAAGTTGTGAGTGCTGTCCGCTACACAGTAGAAAGAAAGAGACTGAGACCAAAAGACAATCAGCAAAAAAGAATACAATGGTAGACACAATTATGATGCAAAGAAAAGAAACCTGAGGTGACAAAAACTTGAAAATACTGTCAGAGAAATAAGAAGGTGACACTAGCTAAAATTTCGGTGTTTACACCACACGGTTATTTTTCAAGAGGAAAAGAACGGGCCAGGTTTCCAATGTCCCCCCCCCCAGTATGCTCCCAATGACTTTTCTTCAACTAGGGCCTGCCTTTTAAAGGTTCTATCACTTCTCAATAATGCCATAAGCTAGGAACTAAGCCTTTCACACGTGGGTTCAGGGGAGACACTTAAATCTAAATCATAGCAAGTAACTTCAAAAATGGTATGACTGCTGAGGAGATAGCTCAGTGGCTTACGCACCTGGCTGGCAAGCACAAGGTCCATAGTTCAATCCCCAGGACAGCAAAAACAAAACAAACAACAGAAAGGAAGTGCCCTTGAAAAGCAGGGGGCTCAAATATAACATAAAAAATGGTATGACTAAATTACCTCAAACTCAGTACCCTATATCTAGAAAAACATAAAAATATAGATGACTCTGCCTCGACTGCAGATGGAGTTACCTTCCAATAAACCCATAAGTTGAAGATATTGTAAGTCAAAAATGTTTGTAATCCACCTCACCTACCATGCCTCATGGCTTAGCAACACAGCACACTGGAAAGCATTGGTTATCTACTGTCATGATTCAGGGGGAACTGACTGGGGGTTGTGATTGCCCATCATCTCAAGACAGGATTGTAATGTGTATTGCTAGCTTGGGAGAAGACGCCAGCTTAAAAACTGAAGTATGGTTTCCACTGAATGCATATTGAATTTGCACCATCATAGAGTAGAAAACTCCTTAATTAAGCCATCATAAGTCAGAAGCTATCTGTGTACTAATATGAAGAAGTGAAAAGCACTTGCTTACCATGAAGATTCTTGCATGTTACATTCTATACAACCTCCAGAGGGAGTTACCCAAGGACATGCTCCACAAAACCAAGGGAATAAACCAAACAAGAAGACATTGCACCTAAGAAATAGGAAATCTAATATAGAACAAAAAAGGATCTCGGCAAATGGTAGAGATTGAAGAGATGCTTGTAGAGAGAGGAAAGTGACTACAGATTAAAATAAATCTTATAAGTGATGGCTGCAGGATTGTGGAATTAATAGAATATCATATATGCTTGATTATATGAAGAGATGACTTACATATCAAGGGGAGATTTAGGAGTTGGGTTAACAGTAGGTACCAAGAAAAATGTCTGTTATCTATGTCTATTTAACAAACCACTCAAAAATGTAGGGTGACTTAAAACAACTAGCACTTCATTGTTCACAGCTTTGTGGACTACAGCATTGGACCAGGTTTAGATGAATGGTTCTTACCTACAGTCACTTATATTGCTGCAGCTCTCTGCTTAGCTCAGGCTGGATGTTTGAAGACAGCCTTGCACATAGCTTTGGTGGCTGCTAGGTTGTTGACTAGGGGTTTCGATTTCCTCTATGCTATCCTAATCGGCAGAATAGCTCATAGTCAATCATATCATAATCTCAAGTTTCAAATTATATCACCTTCACTAATGCCTATGGCAAACTGAATGAGGAACCTCCCCAAAATGTCCACATCATAAACTTCAGAGCCTATAAATATGATGAAATGGCAAGAGGCTTTACAGATGTGATGAAATGAAAGAGCTAGAGATGGAGAGGTCATCCTAGATTATCCAGGATGGACTTCTGTGATCATAACAGTTCTCATAAGGAGGAAACAAGGTCAGAGGAGAAGAGATGTGCTATTGGAAGCATGGACTGTAGAGGTGCACTTTCAATACAGAGCGAGGACCTCAAGTCCAGGAACACAGAGAGCCACTAGAAATAGAAACTGAGAAAGACAGCAACCGGATTGTCCTTTCTAAGCCCCAAAAGAAACCAGTCCAGCCAACCTTTTGGCTTTAGCCCAATGAAAGCAATATCAGACTTCTGACATCTAGATCTATAAGAGAATGAAATTATGCTGTCTTTAAGCCATTAAGTTGGTAGTCATTTGTTGCAGCAGCAAGAGGAAACAAATGCAGTGTTGCACTGGCCAAAGTCATTCACATGACTGAGCTCAAATCAAAGTAATGGAGAAGAGCAGCCAAGTCCAGCTGCTGAAGGTTGTGCATTCCGGGGAGGGCTCACTGCGGCCATATTTACCAACCGGCTACCACAAGGAGAAAGCAAGAAAAGCATGCTATGTGGTAGTGTACTGCGCGGCTCAGCTATGAGCGCTGTTGGCATGGTCGCAACATGGCTAACCCCGACCACATTGCCAGGTTCTGCATGCCCAGGTTCCGCATCCACAGATTCAACCAACCACAGCATGAACATACTGGGGAGAAAACTGCATCTATACTCAGTATGTGCAGACTTTATCTTGTCATTATTCCTGAACAATATAGTATAAGGAGTACTTTCATAGCATTTACATTGTATTAGTATTATAAGTAACCCAGAGATGAGTTAAAGTACTTAAGGAGAAGCATAGATTCTATGCAAAGACTACTCCATTTCATATAAGGGACTTGAACATCTGTCGGGGGGGGGGGTTGGGGTGGAACTAATTGCCCCTAGGGACACTGAGAAACAATTGTAATATAAATGCTGAATATTGATTGAGCCTAAATTATAACACAAGTATTTTGAGAGCAAGCATTAAGCGCTCATAATCCAGCACAGGAAGTCAGTAGGATTCAAAACATAATGCCTAAAACAGAAGCATCCTGCAAAAGAAGTAAAAGTGTGTTCTTTCTAGTTAGAGATGTAAGTACCCCAAGAGACAGACAAAGCAAATGAAAGGGGAAAGGGGCCAAGCTTGCCAGACTTTTGTTTATTCGTCAAAAGCCTGTAGAACTATTTCACTGTTAAAATGATATGAATGTTTCATGTGACAAAAATAGAAACTAGTATTTTGAAAGGAAGGTGAACTACCTCTTTTTTTGTTGTTGTAATGATTTCCTTTCACTTAGAACTACCTCTTTTCTGTAACAATACAATCTCTCATTTATAACCCAAAGCCAATGCTAAAAGCTATGGTTTTCCTTCAGTGATAAACAAATGCAAATACATTTCAAAGGCAACAGTTCATACAAATGCCTGTAGATAAACCTGCAAGACTTCCCAAGCAAGTGAAGACTCTAAGCTCTGTGGCCTGTAGCCTGATGAAAGGCCACCCTAGTGTTAACAGGCATTTGCCTCATAGTTATGAAGGTAATTTATACCCAGAACATTTCCACCCATGTGAGAGAATGACCCTCCATTTTACTACATGTTGTATTAATGTCAATCAATATATGTTTGAGGGCTTTATACATTATGGATAATAATGTTGGAGCTTTGCAAACCATTCCTCTTGGGGGAGCTACACAAAATTCTGCAGGATAGAGCAAAACAGCTAAGCTCTGCATGGCTGTGCTCTCCTTAGGTTCTGCAAAATTTTGTAGGGCTCTGCAAAAGGGACCGAGAAGGAGGACTTCCAACTGAAAACAGGAAACACCCTGGTGGGTGAGGTCATCTGAAACAGGAAAGTGGACACATCCAGGAGGAGGCTATCTGGACAGGGCACTTCTCCCAGATCATGCTGCTGCACAGAGCAAAGACAGCCGAGCAGATTCGCTGGGGAATTTGGCTGAGTCACTCCATTACTTGATGCGTCTCTGCATCCTGATCACCTACACTTGGAGTTGCTGTGGGGATTAGACAGCCTAGAGAGATGCTCTTTGATGCAAGACTGAGCTGCATCCAGATAAACCTGTTGTGAGTTGAAAATGTCGTAAGTTGAAAATGCATTTAATACACTTACTGCACAGCCCAGCTTAGCCCCCCCAGCACACAGCAGTTGTTTTCCCTCAATGCCCGCAGAGCTGATGAGAGCTACAGTTGCTGTCATTGTCTAGCACTGACAGAGAGGACGGGACAGAGATTAGTAGCCTGAAAAGATCCAAAGCCAAGTGTCAAAGTACAGCTTCTACCAAATGTGTATGGCTTCTGCACTGTGGTAAAGTCCAAACATTAGTCACACCATCCTAAGTCAGGCACCATCTGAATACAGTATTGTGCATTCATTTTTTAATGTTCTAGTTCCCTGGGGGGGAATGGTTCAGTAGAGTAAGCACTTGCTCGGCAAGCACAAGAGTCTGAGTTCAATCCCCGGTTCTGCCAAAAAAAAAAAAAAAAACAACCACCTCTAAAAAGTGATAAATGCTTAAAGCCAGTTCTTCCCCTTTCCCTGCATCCACACCCATTGTCACTGCTTCCCCTCACTTGCCTTTGAAATCCATCACATGACTTGTTTCACTGCATGGAATGCAGTTAGAAGGAAGCACATCCTTTACCGAACTTAGACTAAATGCCTCAGTTGGCTCTGCTTGCCTTTTGCGCCCCTGCCATTGCCATTGGAAGAATACATCCCCAGCCTTGCTGCTGATGCAACAAGGATGAGAGATGTGTGCAGCACATGTGGACCCAATTTGCAGCTTCGAGCGAAACCCAGGCAAGCGAGTCTAGATTAACAGAGCCACTCATCCAGCTTACGTGTGTGAAGCGCTTATGAGTGTGCCACTGGCAATTGCAGACTATTGCACATGGCTGAGCCAAGAGACAGTAAAGCCAAGACAACCAGAAGCTGGAAGGGGAGGAAGCTGGGTAACCCACTTGTCCAGAAAGTGACAGTAGTGACAGGACCTTAAGATAAAGAAACTGTGTGCCAAGATGCTCAGAGTATTTTACTAGAACTCTTGAGCTAGGGAATTCTTGCTCCATAAACAATCTTATGCATTTTTAAGTATAAACATTTTAGGATGTCTTTTTGTCCTTAGCTTTTGTGGTGGGCTTCCTACTTTGCCAAAGGGGAAAGAGAAAGACCTGTGCCCACCATAGGCCTCAAGAGAAAGAGAAATAAAAAGGCCCCAGGGTTCAGGCACAGTCATGGAAGTGAGCATGAAAACAACACCAGGAAAAAGGCAACACTCAGGGAGATGAACTCGGGAACACAGATGGCTCTTTTTGCCTGGAGTTCTCTCTCCTCTAGGGTCTTTTTTCATCCACTGGAGTTTTCAGCACCATGTTAGGTTCAAGCATATAATTCTTACATGCAACCAAAATTTATCTGGGTTTGAATTGAAGGCATAATTCAATGTTATTTCACAAGACTTTGGACTTGTTATTCCTCTGTGTATCTCCACTGTCTAGCACAGTATCTGGCCCATGTTACATGGATGGATGGATGGATGGATGGATGGATGGATGGATGGATAATGAATGGATAGCTAAATGGTTGCACTGTCATATGATGGATAGATGGATGAATAGTTGTATGTTCAGATGATGGATAGATGGATAGATGGATGGATGAATGGATAAATGCATAGAAAATTGGACAGATGAGTAAATGTGTGAATATTCACTTCTTAGAGTTTGTGGAAATAAAAAATTATATAGCATTTAAACACTTTTGTTTGAAGATATTCTATTGAACAAAGACTTCATTTAAAGTTTTCAAGTTATTTTATATATTTTAAATGCTCAAATATCTTTTAACACCGTTGCGTCAACTAATAATATTTGGAGTTTCCTCTACTCACCAGTAACTAACAAAACTCATTGAAAAACAAATTCCCTGACATCTAGGACCTTCCTGTGTAATGGAATGTTAATACCATCTTTCAATTGCAACAGTATTCATGCCTTTGATTATATGTCATTTCTCAATCACATTAACTTACATTGGTTGCAGTCTAAACACTAAGGCTTCGATCAGTGCAGGCACGTTACAACGGAGAGCCAGGTGAGCCCAGTGGCTCAGAAACCAGCTTCTCTGCAGTGTGACGACAGGGCACACTGAAGCCCCAGCCATCGCTCTCTCAGACTGGAGCCATTCATGCAGAGGACAGTGCACAGTGGAAATTCACACCCTGAGCGCATCCACATGATGACGGCCGCCTGCAGCGCCACAGATCATGAGCAAGGTATGTGTTCTCCAACACCAGTTGCCTCAGAATAGCTTTCTGGCATGCCTCTTACCTCTGATGCCCACGACTTCCTGCACTGCCACCTGGATCCTGCCCGGAGGCTCTGAATACTCTCGCCTACCTGATGGTGCTCATTTCTACCACCTGCCCACCCACTCCTCCATTCCTGCCTCTCCTTAACCTGGGTGTCCTCCCTACCCAAGGACAGGATCCTCCCAGACCCTGGACCTCCCATTGGCAACAGCAAGAGCTGCAAGGGGAGTCTGCAGGAACTGCTGATGGCTGCGCCACTAATGTGGCTGTGAAAAATACCTACAAGTGCTGAGGCACTTATTTCTGTTCATTGATTTCAATTTACTGTGCAGCCATTTCCTGGGCTCTTATTGGCCCGAGAGCTCTGAACTCTCTTCAAGGTGCAGCTGAGAGGCTTAAGGAGGAGGAGTTCATGGGCCAGGCCTGTCCTTCACTGTGGGGGCCCAGAGCTCAGTGGCAGAGGCAGCAGCAATGTGCAGGCCAGCACCAAGCAAATGGGAAAACATTCTGAAGCCACAGGCTTCTCGTGAATTAAATATTTACTCATTTCATGCCTCTCCCTCTGTCCACGGAGAATCCAGCTCAAACTAAATAACAAAGAAGGTCAGGCTTGTGATCTGTGCAAAAATACTTACCCTGCAATTATAAGAATATTGGGCCTTACAATTAATGCCAGGCCTGTGGAACTTGGAGAGGGTCCAAGGCACAGCAACAGAAATGATGAAGGGGCAGAAAGATAAAGCTGGTAGGAAAAGCTGGAGAGGTAGGGCTTGTTTTGAATGGAAAAGACCTTGGAGGTGGCCTAATTACAGTCTTCAGCACATTCCATGGCTGGCAAATGGCACTGTGGGGCATCCAGTCCCACTAAGGACGCATTTAACTTCTACCACCAGCTTTGACCAACTCTTATGTCACAAGGATTCTTTGCTTGTTTGGCTTTATTTTGTTTTGCATTGTTTTTGCATGGCTGGGGATGAAGCCTCCGGTTGCAGGAATGCTAGGCAAATGCTCTAACACTGAGCTACACCCCCAGCCCTGTCCTGCTTGTATTTGTGCGCATGTGTATGTGTCTATGTCAGGTGATAAGAATCCAGTGTGGGCTCTTCTCACTGTGCTGCACCCCCCCCCACCCTTTTTAATTTTTCCATTTTGAGACAGGGTCATGCAAAATAGGCTGGGCTTCAGGTTGTAATCCTCTTGCCTTTTGATCTCCGTTCCCTATTAATACAACTACGTTGGACCTCTGCATGGAGGCCCACACTTGTAATGCCAGTCTTCATGGAAACTGAGGCAGGAGGATGGAAAGACTGAACTAGCCTGGACAACTTAGTGAGACCTTGTCTCAAAAGAAAAAAGGCTAAGGATGTTGTAGTTCAGGGCAAAGACTCTGGGTTCAACCTCCAGCACCATACCACACACAGACACAGACACAGACACACAGACACACACACACACACGCACATTTGTGCACAACTGGTCACTTTCACCCCATAATTGTGTTTACTTATCTAATTTTAACCTACATAAATATGTCATTGTACTAATATTAACTTCACTATGAAGCATGCACAAAAATAGAAAATATTTGAGAAAATAAACATAGCTTTTAATAGGTGTCTTACAATATTCTTCCCACATCTCCACGGATCACCTTGCTGTCACACCACACCTTAGGGCTCACTGTCTGGGCTGGAAATCTTCACAGCCTCGAATCCCTTGTAAGGGATCTCATTGCATCATCCTTGTCTAGTACTGTGTCCTCAGAACCCAAGACAACAGAAACTGAACTGAAGATTCCTGTGCAAGTGATATATTAAAGAGGTGCTCCAGCTACTGTGGTAGTGCATGCCTGGAGCCCCAGCTGCTCTGGGAGGGTCCAGTAGGAGGATTGTAAATTCAAGCCCAGATAGAGCAACTTAGTAACAACCTTTCTTGGCATAAAATATTAAAAAAGGGGATGTTGTGTGTAGAGAGAGGATTCTGAGGCTGTAGCTTGGCAACAGAGCATCCCTGGGTTCAGTCCCCAGGACAGAGAGGCAGAGAGAGAGAGACAGAGACAAAGAGAGAGAGACAGACAGAGACAGAGAAAGAGAGATAGAGAGAGAGAGTGACAGACAGAAAGAGACAGAGAAGAAGAAAAAGAAAAACACATGCTTCTAAGAGACATGGAAGAGACTGGGAGCAAGACATAGAAGGCCAAGGTACTCAGGAGGCTATGACGTCAGGCAAAAGTGCTTGCAGAGGGGAGTTTTTGCATGATCCTGAAGGGAGTGTCAAGTCACCCCTCATCAAAAGAGTGGAACTTTCAGATACCCCCATGGGCAAACACTGGCTAGCCTGGCCTGGGAGGGGTCAGTGAGGACTGTAACAAGTTCTTCAGACTCTCTGCAAAAGCTAGGTGGCTCCAGTAGCTTGAGGACAGTGTTCCCAAAGGAGATCCCCTGTGCTGGCTAAAGAAAATGCACTGTGGGGGAAAGGATGGTGGCAAAATAATAAATAAATAAATAAATAAATAACCATGTATCCAAGGAGACAGGCAACACTGGCATTGTGTATGGTAACTAAGTCATTGTGCCACTTAATTCTTGTTTGCTGACTGAACAACGGAACTGAGCAACGTTCCCCACCAAGTTAAGTCTGCACTGCCTGTGAGGGGTCTGGAAGCTGTCTTGCCATGAAGGTGGTGGGGCAAGGCGGCCAGGCCCCTGCCAGGACCTGGATGGTAGATGAAGCACTATGAAGAAGCAGCTCTTTACGACCTGCTTGGTGGCCATCCCTCAGCAGATGCAAGCCTTTGTAAAACCCTGGCAAAGATGAAGTGCTGGCCTAGAGGTGTAGTCGGGCTTGCTAAACTGCAGCCTGCACTTCAAATAGGTGTTTCTCCAGGTGTTTGTCCAAGCAACAGGGATCTTTCATGCATGAAAATTTGGGCCAAGAACCGTAGGCCCCATGTGCCAGCTCACACTGAAACTTGGTGACCTTGCAGAGATTTTGACTTCTGTCTGTGTGGGTGTCTCTGCATCTATTCAAAGGCGGAGGGCTGTGTCTGCCTCCTGCCTAGGGCCTACCTAAATAGGTGCCTCTGCAAAAGGGAAATTCCATGTGCCTTGGCTAGAGCCTCAGGCTTCCTGGCTGTCCTCTCTGAGTCGCCAGAGTGTGGCCCAGGGTCCTACCCTCAGACCCTAACATCTGCGGTGCCCTGCTCTGATGTTATATCCCTCCATCTTCAGGCCTACCTCACCGCTATCCTCATTACTGTTTCGCCCTTCTTGCAGTATTCTTCAGTGAAGACCTCTATTTCATGATCTGAAATCCCGCGAGGTTAAAAGTGAGGGACGTGAATTAGAAGGCCACCGGATTTCTGAGTCACCAGATGATGATCAAATTGCTATCTTTCTGTACCATCGGCCTTTTAGATGGCATTTGTGTTTCATGTTAAATATAATTCCCTTCAGCTTTTCCGGCTGCCCCAGGCCTAGTTCTGCTCGGTCCGAAAACAGCTCACCCGGGAGCTGCCTCTCCATGTGGCCTCTGGGGCCAATTCATTTTTCTCCCAACGCCTTAATGAGTGATGATTTCTCGAGACAATCAAATCGGCTGTGCGGGAGCTTCAGCTCCATCATTACGACAGCTGGGTACATCACAGGCACCATTTTTCAAACCCATGTTTTTCATCATACAGATATGACTTGATTAAACCTTTGTGATATTACATTGGAATATTCAAAAATAGCCTTTAGTGACCGTCGTGTGTGTCTTGTTTCTGATACCTCTATTAACTGCTATGGGAGGTACTTTTACATACATGATTTAAAGGCAGAGACTCTGCCACTCACCTCTGTACCGTTTTGATCACGTTCTTCAACCTCTCTGTGCCTCAGTTTCCCAACTGATGAATGAGAAACGTGAGAAGCTAATAAGACATCTACATCATCACAGAGAGAGGGAGAGACAGAGAGAGAGACAGGGAGAGACACAGAGAGAAGGAGGTACAGAGAGGGAGAGATGGAGAGAGAGGGAGGGAGAGACACAAAAAGAGAGACTGGTAACTCTGGTGGCTGCCAGAGTTAATGAAGCTAATATATGTGTTATGGTTTATAACTAGATGTTCCCCAAGGTCTCACATGCTCATAGGCCATGTCTGAGGAGGTGATTGGACCACACAGATGAGGTACTCATCATTGGATGAGTTGCTAGACGTGGTTTGGGAAGTGAAGCCTGATGAGAGGAAATGGGTCATTGGAGCATGGCCTGGAAAGGTCTAGTGCTCACTCTCTCTCTCTCTCTCTCTCTCTCTCTCTCTCTCTCTCTCTGTCTCTCTCTCTCTCCCTCTCTCTTTCTCTTTCTCTGTCTCTCTCTCTGTATCTCTCTCTGTATCTCTCTCTTTCTCTGTCTCTCCCTCTCTGTATCTCCTTCTCTCTGTGTCTCTCCCTGTCTCTCTCTCTGTCTCTCCCTCTCTGTCTCTCTCTGTGTCTTTCTCTCTCTCTCTCTCCCACCCTCTCTCTCTGTCTCTCCCTCTCCCTCTCTCTCTGCTTCCCACCATCATGCCATGAACAACCCTGCCCTGCGATGCCCCTCTGCCATGCTGCCCCATCTTGGAGTCAGCCACCTATAGACAGAAAGTTTTATAAACTGTGAGCCCACATAAGCCTTCCTTCAAGTTGTGAGTGTTGGGTATTGTGTCTCCACCACAAGAAAGTAAGTAAGACAATGGATTAAGTGCTTGGTACACAGCAGGAGCTACAGTAGTTGTTTGCTGTCATCATTATTACTATTACTACTCCTATTATTATGATCATTATTTGCTCCTCACTACAACCCTGTTAGATAAAGGCTGATTTATTTCTAGAAAAGAGAACTCATGTTTGAGAAGGGTTATTCAGCGAAGAAGTAGAGACATTCATTTTTTTGTTGAGAATCTAATGTCCATGCTAGCTGCTACTTGACATCTTTCTCGCCTCAAGGTTGGTCTTTATGTAAAGGTCAATAAAAACATTGCAAGGGAAGAAGTGGCAGCAGGATAAGTTGGCTGTGCATTGGACCCCACCCTCACTCCCTTCAACAAGTTAAAGGAAGAACTGGGATGTGCACTCAGTCAATTAGTCATCAGTGGCCAAGCTCCTATTAAGCATCTACTGTGCGCAGGCCCTGGGGAGTCTGTCAGCTATCTAGACAGCTGGACAGAGACCCAGCTAATCTGTACGCTGCAATTCATGCATGCTAAGAAGTGGTACAGAAAACTAGAGGTCTGGGGAAAATGAGGAAACAGCGAATCTGGTTACTGTTATTGGTTCCTATAGCTCATACCCAGAGTCAGTCAGGTTTCTACTATACCACTATATAACAAACAGCCCTCAAGTCTCAAGGACTCAGTGCAGCCAGTGTTTCTTTTCTCCTGATGCACTAGGCTGAGGCTACAGATTGGTTTCAGGTGTGCTCCACACACGTTTGCCTTCCAGGATGAGCCAGCAATGGCACACGCTCTTCTCACCGTCAAGCAGGCCATCAGGTAACCGCTGTGAATGCCACGAGCATATTCCAAGTTCCTAGGCATGCCACTTCCACTAAGTTCCTGTTGGCCAGAACAATACCACAGGCAAGCGGCACAGGGGAAACAGGGAAGTATACTGTGCTTACTGGGTTAGGAGGGCCTGCAAAGGCCACAATCCCCTTCCCTAGATAGAGGAAAGAATCAGGAGCTATGGGAAAGTCAACTCCAAGTGTTGTGGGCAAAGCCAAAAGAGAGAGGGAGGAGGATTTACCCAAGCACTAAGCGCTGCTCCAGGAAACAGGGTTTATTAGGTGAGAGACAGATGCAAAACCCAAATTCCCTTTCACTGAAGCCAAAGGAGGATTGCATCTGCTGCACAGCTGGGAAGCCTGGGCGCTCCCTCAATTCCAGGCTCAAATGCTGGTGTGAGGATCCAGGGGCTTTCACTCCATCTCCCTGTCCTGAGTTTCTGTGAAGTTGGAAATTGGACTTGGTGGCCTGAGGATTTGGCCATCTTCACAGCATTAGAAGCCAAAGAGCAA
The DNA here is from genome assembly GCA_004027165.1 of Ctenomys sociabilis. Taxonomy (NCBI): domain Eukaryota; kingdom Metazoa; phylum Chordata; class Mammalia; order Rodentia; family Ctenomyidae; genus Ctenomys; species Ctenomys sociabilis. Next base: position 50,414 of record PVKA01011216.1, read on the forward strand.
GAGACTTTACACATGCAACACCCCAGGGATGGGGGGGCCTGGGGAAGTACAGCATTGCTTCAGGCACCTTTGCAAGCTAGCCCAGTAGGGTTGCAGTGGGGCCAGGATCCTTGGTGGCCCAGGTGACAGGAGCCTGGGCCATCAAAGCACATTTTGAATATGCAGTAGCTTCTGCCTCTGTACGGTCTGTCACCTGTCACACTGCTCTATCTACCTCCTGTCCAAGTCCCCGAGCAAGGCAAAGCCCGGCCATGCACCTCCAGCAGAAAGACCTCCTTATCCCTCCACTCAGAGCCGCTGTGATAGGAGGTTCCAAAACTGATCCTGCAGCATCCTTTCTTACATTTATTCCATGGGGACCCTCTGAAGTGGAGGCATGCCCTCCCAGATTACCGGATTTAGGAGAGTAGAAAATGGCATCTTACATGACACCCTCCACCTGCACCCTACCCCATGGCACTGAAGAGAGACCTCATTGGTTTCTAGCAACTGAGAGATGGATACAGATGCCACACCCTGTAGGACCCTGAAAACCGTGTCCCTGTGATCAGGGAGTGCTATGGTCTGATGTGGTTTGGCCCAGAGGCTTCATGTGTTAGAAGCTTGATCCCCCTTCCCATGTGGTGATATTAGGCAGTAGTGGGACCTTTAAGAGGCAGGGTCTATGGAGAGGTATTTAGGTCATTGTAGATACTAGCATCTGAAGAGATTAACAAAGTTCTGGTGAGATCTTAGTTAGTTCCCAGGAAAGAGCCTGGCCCCTCCCTGCTCTCTGGCTCCTGTCTTGCCATGTGACCTCTCCCTCTCATAAACACTCCCATCGCAATGCTGTTGTATGCTGAGGCTGTCATCACAGGCTGAATAAGTAGAGAACCACACCTCGAACTACATTAACCCAATATATTTATCACAGACCTTAATCCCAGTAGCAAACACTCTAGATCCAGCTACGTTTTTGGTTTTGTTTTTTTTTTTTTTTAGGGTGTGTGTGGGAAGATTTGGTACAGGGAATCAAATTCATGATGTCACAATTGCAAGGCAGACTCTGCTGCTAAGCTCAATCTCCAGCCTTATGCAACCATTTTTGAAAAGTCCCACCTATAAACGCATGAGGCCCTGACTAAGGCATCTAGACACAAGCCATAACAGGCACCAACCTTGGACTTACCGCCTCCAGAATGGCAAGCTAGGGCTGAGGAGATAACTCAGGTGTCTAAGAGCCTGCCCAGCAAGCGCGAGAACCTAGGTTCAACCTCTGCTACAGCATGCCATGCCAGCCCCATGCCTTGCCAGCCATTGAAACCAGGTATGGTGGCTCACACTTGTAATCCCAGCTCTGGGGAGGCTGAGACAGGAGGATCATTATGAGTCCAAGCTGCATAGCAAGATTCTTGTACCAAATACATAAATAAATGAAAGATTTTTTAAATGGCAAACTAAGTACACTTCTTTTATTTATATATTTCTCAACATCAACTATTTTGATACAGTGACAGAAAATGGACACAGGTGGCTTTCTAGCTCTTTTTCAGAAACAATTCCAAAGTTGGGAGAACCAAGAGGAAAAAAGTTGAGTTACAAAATATGCCTTGGTCCAGCATGAAAAAATGTAACCCAGTGCAGCCTTAAGTGAAAGGAACCCTGCCAGGGCTGAAAACCACATGCACATTGGCCTCTGCCACCTCTCCACCCAGGAAAGCCGTCTGAGTTCAGCACCTCGCTTTCCTTCTTGCAGCCTGGCTTCCTCCACGGAGCAATGAGAACAAGCCCCTATGTGCCCTTCTTATCTGTCACTCATCCAGTTAGTCAGTGACAAAAAAGAGTTTCATATGTTGGCATTATCTCATGTGAAACATCTTAGTCACTCTCAGCACCCACGAATTAGACCAATGTGATTTTCACACTACATTACTGGGCTCACAAGAGGAACTTGCTTCAGGGGCTCTATAGAATTCTCTTTCTCCTGCTCACCTCTACAACTCCTAGAACATTTGGTTGTGAAGTGCAATCCCACATTTTGGGTGAAGCACAAAGTTCATACGCCATCCGACAAACACCAGAGAAGCAGCACCATCCCTTTGCAGGCATTCTGTCGTTGGGAAAGGAGCCACAAAGCATCTTACAAAAGCCTCAGGCTGATGCATTTTCCTGAGCAGAGACATCCAAGACATAACTCAGGAACCAGTAGTCCCCTAGAGTGCGGGCCAGGCTCATCTCTGCTCCTGTCCACAGCTAGATGTGAAACGTGTCCATATTAAACATGGGCTGCAGCATTTTCTTTCCCATCAGCATTCCACACACTTGATATCTAGACACAATTTGGCATTCCTCCTTTGCTAAGGGCTGGAGCTGCAACATGCCATTTAATGAGAGGGCACGAGGGGGCAGGTGCTGACAGCATGGCATCACAGTGGGATGTATGCTGAGGAGGCAGAGGCCACGGGATCGCTTCTTCACCTGCTCAGCAAAGGGCTGGATGAGAACTAAGGCACCAGCCAGGGAGAGCAGGGGCTCACACTAAAGGATGAGCCATACCCTTACTCCAGCAGGTCTCCTCCCCTCAGTGGGCAAGTTCCTTCTCAATGAAGCATTGGAGAATAATGCACAGGCTGGAAGTAGTGACCAAGGAGCCACAAGACCAAGGAGCCTCGAGTGCTGTGTGGAGACCACATGGTCCAGCCAACACCAGCTACCAGGTAGAAAGAGCTCAGCCTACAAGGCAGGGAAGCCTGAGGAGAGGATGCAAAGGTTATGTGGCACAAGAGGTCTTAACTGAGGCCTGGCCAGACAGCTCAGCAGATTAAAGCACCTGCTTAGGCAGACATGGGGACTGAGGTTCAATCCCCTACATGTTGTGCTGGCCCTGCCCCCGGGGCATTCTGAGATGGCAATTGAGACAGTGTGGTGGTGCACGCCTGTAATCCCCGCACCTAGGAGGCTGAAAACAGGAGGATCAGTGTAAGTCCAATATAATAGTGAGACCCTGTAGACCCTGTAATAAATACATATATGTACATATAAAAGAGGTCTCAATTGGCTCAAAATCCATTTGGTTTTTTCTCTTTCTTGCTTTTCCATCTCACAGATGCTCCCTGACTTTATCAAGGTTACACACTGATACACCCAGAAATTAAAAATATCATAAGTGGACAGAACATTTAATAGTGGTGCCACCACATGCTGTAACAGCATGGGTGTTCCCTTGGGGTTGTGGGAACGTCAGGAGCCTATCATCACCACCACTGTTTGTCATCGCCAGGGGTGATACAAAGTGTCATACCAGCCTGAGAGGTCAAAAGTTGGTGTTTAAAGTGGCATTTCTACTGAACATGTGTCATGTTCAACCATCAGAAAGTTTTTTGTTGCTGTTGTTTGGTTTTGTCTCAGTTTTTTTTTTTTCTTTTTTTGGAACTGGGGATTGAACTCAGGCCCTTGCATTTGCCAGGGAAGCACTTATTCTACTGAGCCATCTCCCCAGCCCCTTATCAGAAAGTAAAGAAATTCTAAGTCATTCTTTCCCTAATCATTGTCTCTTTCTCTTTCTTTTGTTTTATTTTTGTTATATAAGACATTTTGAACCCAGGGCCTTCTCACTACACTATATCCCAAGGCTTCTTTTGATTTTTAATTTTGATACTGAGTTTTGCTATGTCCCCAGGCTGAACTCAAACTTGGATTCCTCCTGCCTCATCCTCCCACATTTGGGTTACAAACATGCACCACCACATCCCATGATTCCTGAGAATTTTCTTTCCAGTTTTTTTAGCACCTCCATCTTTTCATGCTTCAATCTCACCCTCCTCCAAAAAAAACCCCATCTGCAGAACTCCTCTGCTTGATTCTTTCTTGTATTTTCTTAAAAAGTGAGCTAGACTTTCAAGAGGAAAAAAATTAATTAGAGATTGTCATGAGTCACCATCATGTGTGGCCTTCGTTAGGTAGTATGTATGTTTCCATGTTCACTGTTACCATAATGGGCAAGGAAATTAGAACTTCTGTTTTTGAAACTCACAGGGAAAAATACTGTGAGAAAGACAAATCATGTGGGCAAATGTGACCACTACTCTTGATTACAAACTTGGGTGGCTGAAGTGGTGCCTAGGAGATTACTAAAGCAGTGATACACCCTCTGGGTATGGCTGCATGGACCATGGGTGTGTGACCTTGGGGACTCTTATCTGGTCACTGCCCCCCCTTTAGGGACTCCTTTCCTGTTCTCTCTGCCTCCCTGCTGCCATGAACTGAGCAATGTTCCTTCATCCCATGCTTCTGCCTATGTTCTCATCTTGAAGTCAGCTGGCCATGAACTGAATGAACCTGACTAAACCTCTCCTCCTTTAAGTAGTAGGTTTCAGGCACTTTGTCCTAGCAACAGAAAGCTGACCAACATGGAAAGCAACTGATGAAAGTTGTAATGACTAACAAGAAGACAAAGAAATTGTTGACTCCTGTAAGTCATAAAAGAGGGCTGGCCAAATAGCTTAGCAGATTAAAGCACCTACAAGCAGGCTCAGGGCACACTAAGACAGCGATTAAGACTGGGCTTGGTGATGTGCACCTATAATCCCAGCTCTTGGGAGGCTGTAAACAGGCAGATCACTACCAGAGTCCGATCTATGCAGTGAGACCCTGAACACCCTGTAGGCCCTTCCCTAAAATATAAGTCATCAGAGATTTATATATTGAAACAGCCCCACTTCAAACTGAACACATCAACAACACTGTATTGCAGAAGATGGAAGAAATGGAAACTCTCAGGCGCCACTGGTGAGTCCTGAAGGTGACACAGCCAGAAAGATTATCTGGTGGTACTTAAGAAGTCTATGAAAATGTGTGGGCAGAAAACCGTCAGGTCTTAATCTCAGGGTTCCATGTGATGGTGCTGGATCGACACAATGGAATTCCATGTAGCAGTCAGAAGCAATAGACCAGATTTACAAACGGCACATGGACAGGTCTTTAAGACAGCACGTTGAGTGAAATAAGGAAGAAGATTTATAGCTTCACATTAAATTACTATTCTTATAAATTAAAAACACATGTATCCCCAAAAACCACCACATATCTGTTAAAGGGATGTGTCAGACAGGGTGTTGGACCTGGGGGAGGATGGTGAAGGAAGAGGGGAACAGGCTTGGGGGATGTCAAAGAAAAAGAACAAGCAAAACCAGAGCAGCCTTCCCTGGTCAAGGAGGATGATGGAATGGGATCAAAGCTGCAGGGGTAACCTGGCCCTCTGCATATTACAGCAGCAGAGGGGAGCTAGAACCAAAGGAGAGGAAAGAACAGAGGAGACTGGGAGGGATGGGAAAGAAGATCCACATGGCCACCATGCTCAAAGAGTCGAGAGTAGACATGACAGACCCTCACCTTAAGAGCAGACACTTGGAAACGCTGAGGCAGCCCAAGAAACTTAGTACCTTATCAAGACCATGTCTAAAAACTTAACACAGGACTGGGGATGTACCTCAGCCCAACCCCCTGGGTTTAATCCTCAGTACTACACAAAGGTGGTGAGGGTAGTGCTTAAAAATGAATCTTTTAAAAGACTGGCCTATGGGCCTGGAGAGATAAGTCAGTGGACTAAAGTGCCTTTTTAGGCAAGCTTAGGCAAGGGGAGGAACCACAGTTCAATCCTCAGCACCACATGCTGTGCCAGCCCTCCCCCAGGATGCCCTGAGCTGGTGACAGAGTCCTGGTGTGGTGGCACATGCCTGTAATCCCATCGCTGTGTAGGCTGAAAGCAGAAAGATCACTATGAGTCCAAGCTGCATAATGAGACCTTGTACCAAATACAGAAAAAGGAGGAGGAAAAGGAGGAGGAGGAGGAGATGAAGAAGAAGAAAGGAGAAGGAAGAAGAAGAAGAAGAAGAAGAAGAAGAAGAAGAAGAAGAAGAAGAAGAAGAAGAAGAAGAAGAAGAAGAAGAAGAAGAAGAAGAAGAAGAAGAAGAAGAAGAAGAAGAAACCTAGGCTCAAGTCTTTTGTTTTCTGATTTCTGATCCAGGCTCTTTTTGTGGATTCTTTTGGAATGCAAAGAAGGAATGTATTTTCAGTGGCCCAAATTCAAGCATTGTGCCAAATAGCGAAGATGGTGGCTAAGAGGGTACAAGAAGGGGGGCCACCAAGTGCGCTTGGACCATAGACAGGGACTCTGATCTGACTGAACCAGACAGCTGGGCAGCAACTCAGAGGGGCTAGGAGGAACGTGTTGCATTGCCATGTCCTTGAGGACGAGATGGGACTTGTGGAGAAAGTCTCAGTAAGCTTTCTATCTCACTCTTCGGCTGCCCTGAGCTGCCAAAGGGGTGTCCTTTCCTTCCACCTTACCTCGGGAAATTCATACAATTAGGACTTCTTCAATTGCAAGGGAGTGAACCCCAACTCAAAAGGACTATAGGAAGACACACAGGTGTGCTGATTTGCTCATGTAATTTACCCACTCTGGAACATAGCCCTCTTCAGGTAGGGCTGCATCCAGGCTCTCTGGCTCACTCTAATCCTGTCTGTCTTTCTCTCTGTGTCTCTGTCTCTCTGGCCCCCTCCCCCTTCTACTCTCCTCCTCCTCCTCCTCCTCTTCCTCCCTTGTTCCCTGGTTTCCTCAATATCAGCTTCATTCTGAAGTAGGATCACCCCTCTCTCCCAGACAGTTACTGGCCAGTCTGGGCTGATATCCTGCCCCCTCAGCAACCAGAGAATATCTCTTTTCCCACAGCAGGAACAAAAGTTGCGGGAAAGGCTGTCATTGGTCTGGGTCGTGTGATATGCCTTGGTCAGAGCCAATCCTTGCAGCCTGGAGGGGAGGACCCTCCAAGTACAGGAGACAGAGGAAGAGCTAAGGTTAATCCAATAGGGTAGCAGTTATCCTAGAAGGAGGTCAGATTCATATGTAAACAGAGATAATAGATATTCATTAATAAATTGATGTATTTTATACATATGCATGTATTTGTATGCATATTTGTATATAACTTTGTATTAGTAAATATTTATTTATTTCTACTTAGCTCAAATGGTCATATGGCCCAGAATTACAAAGGTAAGAGAGGGACAATGAAGAGTCTCTTTCCCACCCCTATCCCAGCTGCCCAGACAGCCTGCTCTCCTAAAGTGGCCAATAGTATGGACAGTATGGAGCTCTTACCTGTCTGCACAGGCATCATGTGTGTACACAAGCCAACCAACACCCATCTCTGAACCGCCCAAATCCCCTTGGGGTCCACGTGGACACCACTGTGCTTGGAGATTTGCCTCTGTGTTTGCATTTCACGGTGGAGGGGGAAGTCCAGGCTGGGCAAGGCTGCAGGGAGGCTGGTCTGGGGCAGGACAAGGTCATGCACTTCTGCGTATGGACCTCCCTCCCAGCTGCTGGCTGAGTCAGGACCCTTCAGCCCCCCCGAAAGGAGGAGCTACAAGGAAGCCTCAGGAACATGGTGGTTCCAGCAGCCTCAGTACCTCTGGCATATGATCTTGGCCTACCTTTGACCTGATACATATCTTCAGGGCCAGCCAGCCAAGCAGGAGGCAACCAGGGACAGGGGACTGGCTGAGCAAGGATCTCTTCCAGTTGGAAAAGCAGGCACAGGGGTGAGTTCACCAGAGGTGGTGTCATCCAGGGCAGCCGTGGGAGGGGCTGGAGTCATGCAGAAGTTCATGCATCCCCAAGTCTGGGCCTCCTGGGAAAACCAGACCTCAGTCTAACCCTTCCACCTGTGCCCAATTGAAGGGAGAGCTGAAGGGTGGCCTTCATGCTGTAGGGAAACCTCTGGCAACACACCCAGCAAACTGTTTGGCTCTGCTCCATTTGTCACGTGCTTTTTGCCTGGGTGCTTTGCAAATATGATCCCCATGACCCTCACAACCACCCCACAAGGCAAGAATGGGCACAGCTCCCCTGCGAGAGGTGCCAACATTGTGCCAAAGCAAGAGTGACTTCAGGAGCACACAGATCCAGGTCTGCACTGTAGCCCTCAGCATCCCTCTGCGCACCACCCAGCTCCCTCTGCTGCTCCTGCTTGGCAAGCTTCCAGAACGACCATAAAAATCAAAGGCTGAACATGGCCAAGCACAGGTCACAATCACACCAGGGTGGCTTATACCACACCACCAGGAGAGCATTTTCCATGCACCCAGAGCATCCAAAGACCAGACGGAAGGGCCAGGAGCCCTCCCTCTTCTTTCTCCCTCTGCTGCAGGGCAAGCTGAGCTTCCAGATGGCCAGTGGGCCAGCAAGGTGCAGCTCAGTGGGGGCCACAGTGGCTAAGTGTTTGTCTGAATTCTTGCCCTATGGCCCGCGTGGGAGGAACATCATCCAGTTCTCCTTGGAACTCAGCACACAGTGACTCCTTTCTCCTTTTGTGGTCAGGAAATGAGTTTTGCTCTGCTTTGCACTTGGGGGCTTATTATGCAATTGCTTAAAATATGCAACGGGATGCAGATATTTATATGAGGGTGTTGAAATGATGGCTTTTTAATAGAAGCAATCTAATTATGCTATATCTGCACTTCTTTCGGTTTTTAAGAATTATTCTTACAGTGTTTGTTAAAAAAGAAGAGGTGTGTGTGTGTGTGTGTGTGTGTGTGTGTGTGTGTGTGTGTGTGTGATGTTTTTGTTTTTGTTTAGGGTATGTGGTTTTATTTAATCTCCCAGTCTGTTTAAATGGATTGCAAAAAAGAAAAAAAAATCCAAAAAGTATATGGCTGCGATTTAACAAGATAATTAGCAGCTGCACTTTATAACAAAATCTAAGGCAATTATCACTTCAGGAGGACCCGGAGGAATCCCAGCTGCCAACATCCTGCTTCGCTGCCAGAGGGAATGACATCATAACTGCTCCAGACAAAAGGGAGGAGGTTTCTGGTCACTGTGATGTCACTTGCTACTGCAGACAGCCCCAGACAGCTGGAAGACAGGTGGCTGCTTCCTAGGATGGAAGAGAAGAAGATAGGCACCAAAGGACATCAGGGCATGGCAGGCCCAAGTGCTGAACCCCAGGGCCACTCCCAGAGGGCCACCAAGGCAAAGCCTGTACTCCGGCTCCTCCCCAAGAGTTCACGCTCACTTTTAGAAGTTCAACTACCCCTCCCCTCTTCTCTCTGGGCCCATTTCTAAATCTTTAGCCCAACTAATCAAATGCAGTGGTTTATTGGATCCTGCTCATGTTCAAGTTTACCATGACACAGCCAAAAAAGTGTCCCTTCAAAGATGTGAAATTACATCGGCTAGAGAGCCAAAGCAAGCTTAAGGATCTGATTTGTTCTTCCACTGCAGGGTTGCTTTTTTTCCCCGTCCTGTGGCCAACTATTTATCCATCTAGACTCCTGAGTGCTTTTTCAATCAAAAACAGAGCACTCTAGCACAAAATTGTCAAATTCTAGGTAGCAAACTAGAATTTGCCATTGATTGAATTTTATGTGTAAAATTGAGTCAACAAATGTATAAGGGCATTTCAGGATAGGCCACCACTGAAGGCGTGGTCTTGATGGTTCTGAAAGACAGAGAAAAGTGATCTGATTTCCTCGTAAATTGAAGTACTTACAGAGGAATGCAAACTGACTCTACTCTTCTACTCACAGCCAGCTGAAAAGGCCACACCCACTCCCACTGCTTCCTGAAACTATAAAGCCACAGGCCAGGCTTTGCACTTCACATTGCCAGATGACATTGTTGGTGCCTGGGTGGGAATCTGTCCTCTGTCTTTTGACAGATAAACCACAAACACTGTGTTTGTTCATGTTCACTGGCCTCCCCCTCCCTCCCTTTGGCCCAAGTTACAAACCAGAGGAGAAAAAAAATGGTACTGCATCTCCCACTCCTCCCAGCTTCAGCCTCCGTAGGCATCCAGGCCTCATAGGAAATGAAATGAGACATGACAACCCGCAAGAAAGCCACCAACTCCTTGGTCTCACTCAAACACTGAACCTCACTCCTGAAGTAAGAAAAACAGGGCAGCCCCACTTTCTGGACAGGGTAGAGTGCCACCCCAGGGTCTTGGTGTGCAGCCCACACATAGCAGATCCTTTGGTCCTGTGTCATCCTCAGCCTTTTAGAAAACTTCCTGCTTCCTTTATGGAAAACAGGTGTCCATGTCTTCCTGTATTAGGCTGGACACCAGGCAAGACCCTAGGCCAGGGGGGCTGTTGCTAGCAGCTACTGCTGCTTTTCAACTGCCCCAGCCTTAGTGGTATAAGCACCAACCATGGTAGTATGCTGTGGATTCCATGGGTCAGGAACCCAGATAGGACACAAGTTCCACTCCTTCTGGGGCCTCTGCAGGGAACACTTGAGTGGCTGAGGGAGACTTGATGGCTAAAGGCGGGAATCATCTGGGGTACCTTCGCTCACTTGTCTGGTACTTGGGTTACAAAGACCAAAGGCTGGCTTATGTGAGCAGAAGTAGTTCTGGTCGTCGCCTACCGTCTTGCTATAGCCATTTGAGGGAAGAAAGAGGAAAATTCCCCGGTATCTTTAGAGCCACATCAAAATTCCATTGAGCCAAGCGTGCCATCAAGAGCCCAACAGTCACCATGATGCTGAGCACAGAAGGCAGGGAGGGGTTTGTGGTGAAGGTCAGGGGCCTACCCTGGTCCTGCTCAGCTGATGAAGTGATGCGCTTCTTCTCTGATTGCAAAATCCAGAACGGCACTTCAGGTATTCGTTTCATCTACACCAGAGAAGGCAGACCGAGTGGTGAAGCATTTGTTGAACTTGAATCAGAAGACGAAGTGAAATTGGCCTTGAAGAAGGACAGAGAAACCATGGGTCACAGATATGTTGAAGTATTCAAGTCCAACAGTGTTGAAATGGATTGGGTGTTGAAGCATACAGGTCCAAATAGTCCTGATACTGCCAATGATGGTTTCGTCTGGCTTAGAGGACTCCCATTTGGCTGTAGCAAGGAAGAAATTGTTCAGTTCTTTTCAGGGTTAGAAATTGTGCCAAATGGGATGACACTGCCAGTGGACTTTCAGGGGCGGAGCACAGGGGAGGCCTTTGTGCAGTTTGCTTCACAGGAGATAGCTGAAAAGGCCTTAAAGAAACACAAGGAAAGAATAGGGCACAGGTACATTGAAATATTCAAGAGCAGCAGAGCAGAAGTCTGAACCCACTATGATCCCCCTCGAAAGCTCATGGCTATGCAGCGTCCAGGGCCTTATGATAGGCCTGGGGCTGGACGAGGATATAATAGCATTGGCAGAGGAACTGGGTTTGAAAGGATGAGGCGGGGTGCCTATGGTGGAGGGTATGGAGGCTATGATGACTATGGTGGCTATAATGATGGGTATGGTTTTGGGTCTGA